>JAXCGZ010011374.1:140000-183855 GCA_037179515.1 Halocaridina rubra | reverse complement strand
AGATTGAATGCGCTCATTCCTAAGTATAGCAGATATAAGCTATAAGGTTGGATTCCTTTTTTACCTTCTGTGGTGTAATGGTAGCGCCTTGAATTAGTAATCATAAGTATTAGGTTCGAGTCCCGGTCGGGGTAAAAAATGATTCATGTTTTCACATATGTAATGTGCTTATTTGATATTTCATGCCTGAATGAGATTGGGAATTGAATTAAATGCTAAAATGAAGCCACGAGTGAGGTTGGGGAATCTGTAATATGAACATAGTGGCATTCAGATAGAATGCGTTCATTCCTAAGTATAGCAGATATAAGCTATAAGGTTGGATTCCTTTTTTACCTTCAGTGGTGTAGTGGTAGCGCCTTGACTTAGTAATCATAAGTCCTAGGTTCGAGTCCCGGTCGGGGTAAAAAATGATTCATGTTTTCACATATGTAATGTGCTTATTTGATATTTCATGCCCGAATGAGATTGGGAATTGAATTAAATGCTAAAATGAAGCCACGAGTGAGGTTGGGGAATCTGTAATATGAACATAGTGAAATTCAGACAGAATGCGTTCATTCCAAAGTATAGCAGATATAAGCTATAAGGTTGGATTCCTTTTTTACCTTATGTGGTGTAGTGGTAGCGCCTTGACTTAGTAATCATAAGTCCTAGGTTCGAGTCCCGGTCGGGGTAAAAAATGATTCATGTTTTCACATATGTAATGTGCTTATTTGATATATCATGCCCGAATGAGATTGGGAATTGAATTAAATGGTAAAATGAAGCCACGAGTGAGGTTCGGGAATCTGTAAAATGAACATAGTGGCATTCAGATAGAATGTGTTCATTCCTAAGTATAGCAGATAAAAGCTATAAGGTTGGATTTCTTTTTTACCTTTTGTGTCCTAGGTTCGAGTCCCGGTCGGGGTAAAAAATGATTCATGTTTTCACATATGTAATGTGCTTATTTGATATTTCATGCCTGAATGAGATTGGGAATTGAATTAAATGGTAAAATGAAGCCACGAGTGAGGTTGGGGAATCTGTAATATGAACATAGTGGCATTCAGATAGAATGCGTTCATTCCTAAGTATAGCAGATATAAGCTATAAGGTTGGATTCCTTTTTTACCTTCTGTGGTGAAGTGGTAGCGCCTTGAGTTAGTAATCATAAATCCTAGGTTCGAGTCCCGGTCGGGGTAAAAAATGATTCATGTTTTCACATATGTAATGTGCTTATTTGATATTTCATGCCCGAATGAGATTGGGAATTGAATTAAATGCTAAAATGAAGCCACGAGTGAGGTTGGGGAATCTGTAATATGAACATAGTGGCATTCAGATAGAATGCGCTCATTCCTAAGTATAACAGATATAAGCTATAAGGTTGGATTCCTTTTTTACCTTCTGTGGTGTAGTGGTAGCGCCTTGACTTAGTAATCATAAGTCCTAGGTTCGAGTCCCGGTCAGGGTAAAAAATGATTCATGTTTTCACATATGTAATGTGCTTATTTGATATTTCATACCCGAATGAGATTGGGAATTGAATTAAATACTAAAATGAATCCACGAGTGAGGTTGGGGAATCTGTAATATGAACATTGTGGCATTCAGATAGAATGCGTTCATTCCTAAGTATAGCAGATATAAGCTATAAGGTTGGATTCCTTTTTTACCTTCTGTGGTGTAGTGGTAGCGCCTTGACTTAGTAATCATAAGTCCTAGGTTCGAGTCCCGGTCGGGGTAAAAAATGATTCATGTTTTCACATATGTAATGTGCTTATTTGATATTTCATGCCTGAATGAGATTGGGAATTGAATTAAATGGTAAAATGAAGCCACGAGTGAGGTTGGGGAATCTGTAATATGAACATAGTGGCATTCAGATAGAATGCGTTCATTCCTAAGTATAGCAGATATAAGCTATAAGGTTGGATTCCTTTTTTACCTTCTGTGGTGTAGTGGTAGCGCCTTGACTTAGTAATCATAAGTCCTAGGTTCGAGTCCCGGTCGGGGTAAAAAATGATTCATGTTTTCACATATGTAATGTGCTTATTTGATATTTCATGCCCGAATGAGATTGGGAATTGAATTAAATGGTAAAATGAAGCCACGAGTGAGGTTGGGGAATCTGTAATATGAACATAGTGGCATTCAGATAGAATGTGTTCATTCCTAAGTATAGCAGATAAAAGCTATAAGGTTGGATTTCTTTTTTACCTTCTGTGTCCTAGGTTCGAGTCCCTGTCGGGGTAAAAAATGATTCATGTTTTCACATATGTAATGTGCTTATTTGATATTTCATACCCGAATGAGATTGGGAATTGAATTAAATGCTAAAATGAAGCCACGAGTGAGGTTGGGGAATCTGTAATATGAACATTGTGTCATTCAGATAGAATGCATTCATTCCTAAGTATAGCAGATATAAGCTATAAGGTTGGATTCCTTTTTTACCTTCTGTGGTGTAGTGGTAGCGCCTTGACTTAGTAATCATAAGTCCTAGGTTCGAGTCCCGGTCGGGGTAAAAAATGATTCATGTTTTCACATATGTAATGTGCTTATTTGATATTTCATGCCCGAATGAGATTGGGAATTGAATTAAATTCTTAAATGAAGCCACGAGTGAGGTTGGGGAATCTGTAATATGAACATAGTGGCATTCAGATAGAATGCGTTCATTCCTAAGTATAGCAGATATAAGCTATAAGGTTGGATTCCTTTTTTACCTTCTGTGGTGTAGTGGTAGCGCCTTGACTTAGTAATCATAAGTCCTAGGTTCGAGTCCCGGTCGGGGTAAAAAATGATTCATGTTTTCACATATGTAATGTGCTTATTTGATATATCATGCCCGAATGAGATTGGGAATTGAATTAAATGCTAAAATGAAGCCACGAGTGAGGTTGGGGAATCTGTAATATGAACATAGTGAAATTCAGACAGAATGCGTTCATTCCTAAGTATAGCAGATATAAGCTATAAGGTTGGATTCCTTTTTTACCTTCTGTGGTGTAGTGGTAGCGCCTTGACTTAGTAATCATAAGTCCAAGGTTCGAGTCCCGGTCGGGGTAAAAAATGATTCATGTTTTCACATATGTAATGTTCTTATTTGATATATCATGCCCGAATGAGATTGGGAATTGAATTAAATGGTAAAATGAAGCCACGAGTGAGGTTCGGGAATCTGTAAAATGAACATAGTGGCATTCAGATAGAATGTGTTCATTCCTAAGTATAGCAGATAAAAGCTATAAGGTTGGATTTCTTTTTTACCTTCTGTGTCCTAGGTTCGAGTCCCGGTCGGGGTAAAAAATGATTCATGTTTTCACATATGTAATGTGCTTATTTGATATTTCATGCCTGAATGAGATTGGGAATTGAATTAAATGGTAAAATGAAGCCACGAGTGAGGTTGGGGAATCTGTAATATGAACATAGTGGCATTCAGATAGAATGCGTTCATTTCTAAGTATAACAGATATAAGCTATAAGGTTGGATTCCTTTTTTACCTTCTGTGGTGTAGTGGTAGCGCCTTGACTTAGTAATCATAAGTCCTAGGTTCGAGTCCCAGTCAGGGTAAAAAATGATTCATGTTTTCACATATGTAATGTGCTTATTTGATATTTCATACCCGAATGAGATTGGGAATTGAATTAAATACTAAAATGAATCCACGAGTGAGGTTGGGGAATCTGTAATATGAACATTGTGGCATTCAGATAGAATGCGTTCATTCCTAAGTATAGCAGATATAAGCTATAAGGTTGGATTCCTTTTTTACCTTCTGTGGTGTAGTGGTAGCGCCTTGACTTAGTAATCATAAGTCCTAGGTTCGAGTCCCGGTCGGGGTAAAAAATGATTCATGTTTTCACATATGTAATGTGCTTATTTGACATTTCATGCCCGAATGAGATTGGGAATTGAATTAAATGCTAAAATGAAGCCACGAGTGAGGTTGGGGAATCTGTAATATGAACATAGTGGCATTCAGACAGAATGCGTTCATTCCTAAGTATAGCAGATATAAGCTATAAGGTTGGATTCCTTTTTTACCTTCTGTGGTGTAGTGGTAGCGCCTTGACTTAGTAATCATAAGTCCTAGGTTCGAGTTCCGGTCTGGGTAAAAAATGATTCATTTTTTCACATATGTAATGTGGTTATTTGATATATCATGCCCGAATGAGATTTAGAATTGAATTAAATGGTAAAATGAAGCCACGAGTGAGGTTGGGGAATCTGTAATATGAACATAATGGCATTCAGATAGAATGTGTTCATTCCTAAGTATAGCAGATAAAAGCTATAAGGTTGGATTTCTTTTTTACCTTCTGTGTCCTAGGTTCGAGTCCCGGTCGGGGTAAAAAATGATTCATGTTTTCACATATGTAATGTGCTTAATTGATATTTCATGCCTGAATGAGATTGGGAATTGAATTAAATGGTAAAATGAAGCCACGAGTAAGGTTGGGGAATCTCTAATATGAACATAGTGTCATTCAGATAGAATGCGTTCATTCCTAAGTATAGCAGATATAAGCTATAAGGTTGGATTCCTTTTTTACCTTCTGTGGTGAAGTGGTAGCGCCTTGACTTAGTAATCATAAATCCTAGGTTCGAGTCCCGGTCGGGGTAAAAAATGGTTCATGTTTTCACATATGTAATGTGCTTATTTGATATTTCATGCCCGAATGAGATTGGGAATTGAATAAAATGGTAAAATGAAGCCACGAGTGAGGTTGGGGAATCTGTAATATGAACATAGTGGCATTCAGATAGAATGCGCTCATTCCTAAGTATAACAGATATAAGCTATAAGGTTGGATTCCTTTTTTACCTTCTGTGGTGTAGTGGTAGCGCCTTGACTTAGTAATCATAAGTCCTAGGTTCGAGTCCCGGTCGGGGTAAAAAATGATTCATGTTTTCACATATGTAATGGGCTTATTTGATATTTCATGCCCGAATGAGATTGGGAATTGAATTAAATGCTAAAATGAAGCCACGAGTGAGGTTGGGGAATCTGTAATATGAACATAGTGGCATTCAGACATAATGCGTTCATTCCTAAGTATAGCAGATATAAGCTATAAGGTTGGATTCCTTTTTTACCTTCTGTGGTGTAGTGGTAGCGCCTTGACTTAGTAATCATAAGTCCTAGGTTCGAGTTCCGGTCGGGGTAAAAAATGATTCATGTTTTCACATATGTAATGTGGTTATTTGATATATCATGCCCGAATGAGATTTAGAATTGAATTAAATGGTAAAATGAAGCCACGAGTGAGGTTGGGGAATCTGTAATATGAACATAGTGGCATTCAGATAGAATGTGTTCATTCCTAAGTATAGCAGATAAAAGCTATAAGGTTGGATTTCTTTTTTACCTTCTGTGTCCTAGGTTCGAGTCCCTGTCAGGGTAAAAAATGATTCATGTTTTCACATATGTAATGTGCTTATTTGATATTTCATACCCGAATGAGATTGGGAATTGAATTAAATGCTAAAATGAAGCCACGAGTGAGGTTGGGGAATCTGTAATATGAACATTGTGTCATTCAGATAGAATGCGTTCATTCCTAAGTATAGCAGATATAAGCTATAAGGTTGGATTCCTTTTTTACCTTCTGTGGTGAAGTGGTAGCGCCTTGACTTAGTAATCATAAATCCTAGGTTCGAGTCCCGGTCGGGGTAAAAAATGGTTCATGTTTTCACATATGTAATGTGCTTATTTGATATTTCATGCCCGAATGAGATTGGGAATTGAATTAAATGCTAAAATGAAGCCACGAGTGAGGTTGGGGAATCTGTAATATGAACATAGTGGCATTCAGATAGAATGCGCTCATTCCTAAGTATAACAGATATAAGCTATAAGGTTGGATTCCTTTTTTACCTTCTGTGGTGTAGGTGTAGCGCCTTGACTTAGTAATCATAAGTCCTAGGTTCGAGTCCCGGTCAGGGTAAAAAATGATTCATGTTTTCACATATGTAATGTGCTTATTTGATATTTCATACCCGAATGAGATTAGGAATTGAATTAAATACTAAAATGAATCCACGAGTGAGGTTGGGGAATCTGTAATATGAACATTGGGGCATTCAGATAGAATGCGTTCATTCCTAAGTATAGCAGATATAAGCTATAAGGTTGGATTCCTTTTTTACCTTCTGTGGTGTAGTGGTAGCGCCTTGACTTAGTAATCATAAGTCCTAGGTTCGAGTCCCGGTCGGGGTAAAAAATGATTCATGTTTTCACATATGTAATGTGCTTATTTGATATTTCATGCCCGAATGAGATTGGGAATTGAATTAAATGCTAAAATGAAGCCACGAGTGAGGTTGGGGAATCTGTAATATGAACATAGTGGCATTCAGACAGAATGCGTTCATTCCTAAGTATAGCAGATATAAGCTATAAGGTTGGATTCCTTTTTTACCTTCTGTGGTGTAGTGGTAGCGCCTTGACTTAGTAATCATAAGTCCTAGGTTCGAGTCCCGGTCGGGGTAAAAAATGATTCATGTTTTCACATATGTAATGTGGTTATTTGATATATCATGCCCGAATGAGATTTGGAATTGAATTAAATGGTAAAATGAAGCCACGAGTGAGGTTGGGGAATCTGTAATATGAACATAGTGGCATTCAGATAGAATGTGTTCATTCCTAAGTATAGTAGATAAAAGCTATAAGGTTGGATTTCTTTTTTACCTTCTGTGTCCTAGGTTCGAGTCCCGGTCGGGGTAAAAAATGATTCATGTTTTCACATATGTAATGTGCTTAATTGATATTTCATGCCTGAATGAGATTGGGAATTGAATTAAATGGTAAAATGAAGCCACGAGTAAGGTTGGGGAATCTCTAATATGAACATAGTGTCATTCAGATAGAATGCGTTCATTCCTAAGTATAGCAGATATAAGCTATAAGGTTGGATTCCTTTTTTACCTTCTGTGGTGAAGTGGTAGCGCCTTGACTTAGTAATCATAAATCCTAGGTTCGAGTCCCGGTCGGGGTAAAAAATGGTTCATGTTTTCACATATGTAATGTGCTTATTTGATATTTCATGCCCGAATGAGATTGGGAATTGAATAAAATGGTAAAATGAAGCCACGATTGAGGTTGGGGAATCTGTAATATGAACATAGTGGCATTCAGATAGAATGCGCTCATTCCTAAGTATAACAGATATAAGCTATAAGGTTGGATTCCTTTTTTACCTTCTGCGGTGTAGTGGTAGCGCCTTGACTTAGTAATCATAAGTCCTAGGTTCGAGTCCCGGTCGGGGTAAAAAATGATTCATGTTTTCACATATGTAATGTGCTTATTTGATATTTCATGCCCGAATGAGATTGGGAATTGAATTAAATGCTAAAATGAAGCCACGAGTGAGGTTGGGGAATCTGTAATATGAACATAGTGGCATTCAGACATAATGCGTTCATTCCTAAGTATAGCAGATATAAGCTATAAGGTTGGATTCCTTTTTTACCTTCTGTGGTGTAGTGGTAGCGCCTTGACTTAGTAATCATAAGTCCTAGGTTCGAGTTCCGGTCGGGGTAAAAAATGATTCATGTTTTCACATATGTAATGTGGTTATTTGATATATCATGCCCGAATGAGATTTAGAATTGAATTAAATGGTAAAATGAAGCCACGAGTAAGGTTGGGGAATCTCTAATATGAACATAGTGTCATTCAGATAGAATGCGTTCATTCCTAAGTATAGCAGATATAAGCTATAAGGTTGGATTCCTTTTTTACCTTCTGTGGTGAAGTGGTAGCGCCTTGACTTAGTAATCATAAATCCTAGGTTCGAGTCCCGGTCGGGGTAAAAAATGGTTCATGTTTTCACATATGTAATGTGCTTATTTGATATTTCATGCCCGAATGAGATTGGGAATTGAATAAAATGGTAAAATGAAGCCACGAGTGAGGTTGGGGAATCTGTAATATGAACATAGTGGCATTCAGATAGAATGCGCTCATTCCTAAGTATAACAGATATAAGCTATAAGGTTGGATTCCTTTTTTACCTACTGTGGTGTAGTGGTAGCGCCTTGACTTAGTAATCATAAGTCCGAGGTTCGAGTTCCGGTCGGGGTAAAAAATGATTCATGTTTTCACATATGTAATGTGCTTATTTGATATATCATGCCCGAATGAGATTTAGAATTGAATTAAATGGTAAAATGAAGCCACGAGTAAGGTTGGGGAATCTCTAATATGAACATAGTGTCATTCAGATAGAATGCGTTCATTCCTAAGTATAGCAGATATAAGCTATAAGGTTGGATTCCTTTTTTACCTTCTGTGGTGAAGTGGTAGCGCCTTGACTTAGTAATCATAAATCCTAGGTTCGAGTCCCGGTCGGGGTAAAAAATGGTTCATGTTTTCACATATGTAATGTGCTTATTTGATATTTCATGCCCGAATGAGATTGGGAATTGAATAAAATGGTAAAATGAAGCCACGAGTGAGGTTGGGGAATCTGTAATATGAACATAGTGGCATTCAGATAGAATGCGCTCATTCCTAAGTATAACAGATATAAGCTATAAGGTTGGATTCCTTTTTTACCTTCTGTGGTGTAGTGGTAGCGCCTTGAATTAGTAATCATAAGTATTATTTTCGAGTCCTGGTCTGGGTAAAAAATGATTCATGTTTTCACATATGTAATGTGCTTATTTGATATTTCATGCCCGAATGAGATTGGGAATTGAATTAAATTCTTAAATGAAGCCACGAGTGAGGTTGGGGAATCTGTAATATGAACATAGTGGCATTCAGATAGAATGCGTTCATTCCTAAGTATAGCAGATATAAGCTATAAGGTTGGATTCCTTTTTTACCTTCTGTGGTGTAGTGGTAGCGCCTTGACTTAGTAATCATAAGTCCTAGGTTCGAGTCCTGGTCGGGGTAAAAAATGATTCATTTTTTCACATATGTAATGTGCTTATTTGATATTTCATGCCCGATTGAGATTGGGAATTGAATTAAATGGTAAAATGAAGCCACGAGTGAGGTTGGGGAATCTGTAATATGAACATAGTGAAATTCAGACAGAATGCGTTCATTCCAAAGTATAGCAGATATAAGCTATAAGGTTGGATTCCTTTTTTACCTTATGTGGTGTAGTGGTAGCGCCTTGACTTAGTAATCATAAGTCCTAGGTTCGAGTCCCGGTCGGGGTAAAAAATGATTCATGTTTTCACATATGTAATGGGCTTATTTGATATTTCATGCCCGAATGAGATTGGGAATTGAATTAAATGCTAAAATGAAGCCACGAGTGAGGTTGGGGAATCTGTAATATGAACATAGTGGCATTCAGACATAATGCGTTCATTCCTAAGTATAGCAGATATAAGCTATAAGGTTGGATTCCTTTTTTACCTTCTGTGGTGTAGTGGTAGCGCCTTGACTTAGTAATCATAAGTCCTAGGTTCGAGTTCCGGTCGGGGTAAAAAATGATTCATGTTTTCACATATGTAATGTGGTTATTTGATATATCATGCCCGAATGAGATTTAGAATTGAATTAAATGGTAAAATGAAGCCACGAGTGAGGTTGGGGAATCTGTAATATGAACATAGTGGCATTCAGATAGAATGTGTTCATTCCTAAGTATAGCAGATAAAAGCTATAAGGTTGGATTTCTTTTTTGCCTTCTGTGTCCTAGGTTCGAGTCCCGGTCGGGGTAAAAAATGATTCATGTTTTCACATATGTAATGTGCTTATTTGATATTTCATGCCTGAATGAGATTGGGAATTGAATTAAATGGTAAAATGAAGCCACGAGTAAGGTTGGGGAATCTCTAATATGAACATAGTGGCATTCAGATAGAATGCGTTCATTCCTAAGTATAGCAGATATAAGCTATAAGGTTGGATTCCTTTTTTACCTTCTGTGGTGAAGTGGTAGCGCCTTGACTTAGTAATCATAAATCCTAGGTTCGAGTCCCGGTCGGGGTAAAAAATGGTTCATGTTTTCACATATGTAATGTGCTTATTTGATATTTCATGCCCGAATGAGATTGGGAATTGAATTAAATGCTAAAATGAAGCCACGAGTGAGGTTGGGGAATCTGTAATATGAACATAGTGGCATTCAGATAGAATGCGCTCATTCCTAAGTATAACAGATATAAGCTATAAGGTTGGATTCCTTTTTTACCTTCTGTGGTGTATTGGTAGCGCCTTGACTTAGTAATCATAAGTCCTAGGTTCGAGTCCCGGTCAGGGTAAAAAATGATTCATGTTTTCACATATGTAATGTGCTTATTTGATATTTCATACCCGAATGAGATTAGGAATTGAATTAAATACTAAAATGAATCCACGAGTGAGGTTGGGGAATCTGTAATATGAACATTGGGGCATTCAGATAGAATGCATTCATTCCTAAGTATAGCAGATATAAGCTATAAGGTTGGATTCCTTTTTTACCTTCTGTGGTGTAGTGGTAGCGCCTTGACTTAGTAATCATAAGTCCTAGGTTCGAGTCCCGGTCGGGGTAAAAAATGATTCATGTTTTCACATATGTAATGTGCTTATTTGATATTTCATGCCCGAATGAGATTGGGAATTGAATTAAATGCTAAAATGAAGCCACGAGTGAGGTTGGGGAATCTGTAATATGAACATAGTGGCATTCAGACAGAATGCGTTCATTCCTAAGTATAGCAGATATAAGCTATAAGGTTGGATTCCTTTTTTACCTTCTGTGGTGTAGTGGTAGCGCCTTGACTTAGTAATCATAAGTCCTAGGTTCGAGTCCCGGTCGGGGTAAAAAATGATTCATGTTTTCACATATGTAATGTGGTTATTTGATATATCATGCCCGAATGAGATTTGGAATTGAATTAAATGGTAAAATGAAGCCACGAGTGAGGTTGGGGAATCTGTAATATGAACATAGTGGCATTCAGATAGAATGTGTTCATTCCTAAGTATAGTAGATAAAAGCTATAAGGTTGGATTTCTTTTTTACCTTCTGTGTCCTAGGTTCGAGTCCCGGTCGGGGTAAAAAATGATTCATGTTTTCACATATGTAATGTGCTTAATTGATATTTCATGCCTGAATGAGATTGGGAATTGAATTAAATGGTAAAATGAAGCCACGAGTAAGGTTGGGGAATCTCTAATATGAACATAGTGTCATTCAGATAGAATGCGTTCATTCCTAAGTATAGCAGATATAAGCTATAAGGTTGGATTCCTTTTTTACCTTCTGTGGTGAAGTGGTAGCGCCTTGACTTAGTAATCATAAATCCTAGGTTCGAGTCCCGGTCGGGGTAAAAAATGGTTCATGTTTTCACATATGTAATGTGCTTATTTGATATTTCATGCCCGAATGAGATTGGGAATTGAATAAAATGGTAAAATGAAGCCACGAGTGAGGTTGGGGAATCTGTAATATGAACATAGTGGCATTCAGATAGAATGCGCTCATTCCTAAGTATAACAGATATAAGCTATAAGGTTGGATTCCTTTTTTACCTTCTGTGGTGTAGTGGTAGCGCCTTGACTTAGTAATCATAAGTCCTAGGTTCGAGTCCCGGTCGGGGTAAAAAATGATTCATGTTTTCACATATGTAATGTGCTTATTTGATATTTAATGCCCGAATGAGATTGGGAATTGAATTAAATGCTAAAATGAAGCCACGAGTGAGGTTGGGGAATCTGTAATATGAACATAGTGGCATTCAGACATAATGCGTTCATTCCTAAGTATAGCAGATATAAGCTATAAGGTTGGATTCCTTTTTTACCTTCTGTGGTGTAGTGGTAGCGCCTTGACTTAGTAATCATAAGTCCTAGGTTCGAGTCCCGGTCGGGGTAAAAAATGATTCATGTTTTCACATATGTAATGTGGTTATTTGATATATCATGCCCGAATGAGATTTAGAATTGAATTAAATGGTAAAATGAAGCCACGAGTAAGGTTGGGGAATCTCTAATATGAACATAGTGTCATTCAGATAGAATGCGTTCATTCCTAAGTATAGCAGATATAAGCTATAAGGTTGGATTCCTTTTTTACCTTCTGTGGTGAAGTGGTAGCGCCTTGACTTAGTAATCATAAATCCTAGGTTCGAGTCCCGGTCGGGGTAAAAAATGGTTCATGTTTTCACATATGTAATGTGCTTATTTGATATTTCATGCCCGAATGAGATTGGGAATTGAATTAAATGCTAAAATGAATCCACGAGTGAGGTTGGGGAATCTGTAATATGAACATTGGGGCATTCAGATAGAATGCGTTCATTCCTAAGTATAGCAGATATAAGCTATAAGGTTGGATTCCTTTTTTACCTTCTGTGGTGAAGTGGTAGCGCCTTGACTTAGTAATCATAAATCCTAGGTTCGAGTCCCGGTCGGGGTAAAAAATGGTTCATGTTTTCACATATGTAATGTGCTTATTTGATATTTCATGCCCGAATGAGATTGGGAATTGAATTAAATGCTAAAATGAAGCCACGAGTGAGGTTGGGGAATCTGTAATATGAACATAGTGGCATTCAGATAGAATGCGCTCATTCCTAAGTATAACAGATATAAGCTATAAGGTTGGATTCCTTTTTTACCTTCTGTGGTGTAGTGGTAGCGCCTTGACTTAGTAATCATAAGTCCTAGGTTCGAGTCCCGGTCAGGGTAAAAAATGATTCATGTTTTCACATATGTAATGTGCTTATTTGATATTTCATACCCGAATGAGATTAGGAATTGAATTAAATACTAAAATGAATCCACGAGTGAGGTTGGGGAATCTGTAATATGAACATTGGGGCATTCAGATAGAATGCGTTCATTCCTAAGTATAGCAGATATAAGCTATAAGGTTGGATTCCTTTTTTACCTTCTGTGGTGTAGTGGTAGCGCCTTGACTTAGTAATCATAAGTCCTAGGTTCGAGTCCCGGTCGGGGTAAAAAATGATTCATGTTTTCACATATGTAATGTGCTTATTTGATATTTCATGCCCGAATGAGATTGGGAATTGAATTAAATGCTAAAATGAAGCCACGAGTGAGGTTGGGGAATCTGTAATATGAACATAGTGGCATTCAGACAGAATGCGTTCATTCCTAAGTATAGCAGATATAAGCTATAAGGTTGGATTCCTTTTTTACCTTCTGTGGTGTAGTGGTAGCGCCTTGACTTAGTAATCATAAGTCCTAGGTTCGAGTCCCGGTCGGGGTAAAAAATGATTCATGTTTTCACATATGTAATGTGGTTATTTGATATATCATGCCCGAATGAGATTTGGAATTGAATTAAATGGTAAAATGAAGCCACGAGTGAGGTTGGGGAATCTGTAATATGAACATAGTGGCATTCAGATAGAATGTGTTCATTCCTAAGTATAGTAGATAAAAGCTATAAGGTTGGATTTCTTTTTTACCTTCTGTGTCCTAGGTTCGAGTCCCGGTCGGGGTAAAAAATGATTCATGTTTTCACATATGTAATGTGCTTAATTGATATTTCATGCCTGAATGAGATTGGGAATTGAATTAAATGGTAAAATGAAGCCACGAGTAAGGTTGGGGAATCTATAATATGAACATAGTGTCATTCAGATAGAATGCGTTCATTCCTAAGTATAGCAGATATAAGCTATAAGGTTGGATTCCTTTTTTACCTTCTGTGGTGAAGTGGTAGCGCCTTGACTTAGTAATCATAAATCCTAGGTTCGAGTCCCGGTCGGGGTAAAAAATGGTTCATGTTTTCACATATGTAATGTGCTTATTTGATATTTCATGCCCGAATGAGATTGGGAATTGAATAAAATGGTAAAATGAAGCCACGAGTGAGGTTGGGGAATCTGTAATATGAACATAGTGGCATTCAGATAGAATGCGCTCATTCCTAAGTATAACAGATATAAGCTATAAGGTTGGATTCCTTTTTTACCTTCTGTGGTGTAGTGGTAGCGCCTTGACTTAGTAATCATAAGTCCTAGGTTCGAGTCCCGGTCGGGGTAAAAAATGATTCATGTTTTCACATATGTAATGTGCTTATTTGATATTTCATGCCCGAATGAGATTGGGAATTGAATTAAATGCTAAAATGAAGCCACGAGTGAGGTTGGGGAATCTGTAATATGAACATAGTGGCATTCAGACAGAATGCGTTCATTCCTAAGTATAGCAGATATAAGCTATAAGGTTGGATTCCTTTTTTACCTTCTGTGGTGTAGTGGTAGCGCCTTGACTTAGTAATCATAAGTCCTAGGTTCGAGTCCCGGTCGGGGTAAAAAATGGTTCATGTTTTCACATATGTAATGTGCTTATTTGATATTTCATGCCCGAATGAGATTGGGAATTGAATAAAATGGTAAAATGAAGCCACGAGTGAGGTTGGGGAATCTGTAATATGAACATAGTGGCATTCAGATAGAATGCGCTCATTCCTAAGTATAACAGATATAAGCTATAAGGTTGGATTCCTTTTTTACCTTCTGTGGTGTAGTGGTAGCGCCTTGACTTAGTAATCATAAGTCCTAGGTTCGAGTCCCGGTCGGGGTAAAAAATGATTCATGTTTTCACATATGTAATGTGGTTATTTGATATATCATGCCCGAATGAGATTTGGAATTGAATTAAATGGTAAAATGAAGCCACGAGTGAGGTTGGGGAATCTGTAATATGAACATAGTGGCATTCAGATAGAATGTGTTCATTCCTAAGTATAGTAGATAAAAGCTATAAGGTTGGATTTCTTTTTTACCTTCTGTGTCCTAGGTTCGAGTCCCGGTCGGGGTAAAAAATGATTCATGTTTTCACATATGTAATGTGCTTAATTGATATATCATGCCTGAATGAGATTGGGAATTGAATTAAATGGTAAAATGAAGCCACGAGTAAGGTTGGGGAATCTCTAATATGAACATAGTGTCATTCAGATAGAATGCGTTCATTCCTAAGTATAGCAGATATAAGCTATAAGGTTGGATTCCTTTTTTACCTTCTGTGGTGAAGTGGTAGCGCCTTGACTTAGTAATCATAAATCCTAGGTTCGAGTCCCGGTCGGGGTAAAAAATGGTTCATGTTTTCACATATGTAATGTGCTTATTTGATATTTCATGCCCGAATGAGATTGGGAATTGAATAAAATGGTAAAATGAAGCCACGAGTGAGGTTGGGGAATCTGTAATATGAACATAGTGGCATTCAGATAGAATGCGCTCATTCCTAAGTATAACAGATATAAGCTATAAGGTTGGATTCCTTTTTTACCTTCTGTGGTGTAGTGGTAGCGCCTTGACTTAGTAATCATAAGTCCTAGGTTCGAGTCCCGGTCGGGGTAAAAAATGATTCATGTTTTCACATATGTAATGTGCTTATTTGATATTTCATGCCCGAATGAGATTGGGAATTGAATTAAATGCTAAAATGAAGCCACGAGTGAGGTTGGGGAATCTGTAATATGAACATAGTGGCATTCAGACATAATGCGTTCATTCCTAAGTATAGCAGATATAAGCTATAAGGTTGGATTCCTTTTTTACCTTCTGTGGTGTAGTGGTAGCGCCTTGACTTAGTAATCATAAGTCCTAGGTTCGAGTTCCGGTCGGGGTAAAAAATGATTCATGTTTTCACATATGTAATGTGGTTATTTGATATATCATGCCCGAATGAGATTTAGAATTGAATTAAATGGTAAAATGAAGCCACGAGTAAGGTTGGGGAATCTCTAATATGAACATAGTGTCATTCAGATAGAATGCGTTCATTCCTAAGTATAGCAGATATAAGCTATAAGGTTGGATTCCTTTTTTACCTTCTGTGGTGAAGTGGTAGCGCCTTGACTTAGTAATCATAAATCCTAGGTTCGAGTCCCGGTCGGGGTAAAAAATGGTTCATGTTTTCACATATGTAATGTGCTTATTTGATATTTCATGCCCGAATGAGATTGGGAATTGAATAAAATGGTAAAATGAAGCCACGAGTGAGGTTGGGGAATCTGTAATATGAACATAGTGGCATTCAGATAGAATGCGCTCATTCCTAAGTATAACAGATATAAGCTATAAGGTTGGATTCCTTTTTTACCTTCTGTGGTGTAGTGGTAGCGCCTTGACTTAGTAATCATAAGTCCTAGGTTCGAGTTCCGGTCGGGGTAAAAAATGATTCATGTTTTCACATATGTAATGTGCTTATTTGATATATCATGCCCGAATGAGATTTAGAATTGAATTAAATGGTAAAATGAAGCCACGAGTAAGGTTGGGGAATCTCTAATATGAACATAGTGTCATTCAGATAGAATGCGTTCATTCCTAAGTATAGCAGATATAAGCTATAAGGTTGGATTCCTTTTTTACCTTCTGTGGTGAAGTGGTAGCGCCTTGACTTAGTAATCATAAATCCTAGGTTCGAGTCCCGGTCGGGGTAAAAAATGGTTCATGTTTTCACATATGTAATGTGCTTATTTGATATTTCATGCCCGAATGAGATTGGGAATTGAATAAAATGGTAAAATGAAGCCACGAGTGAGGTTGGGGAATCTGTAATATGAACATAGTGGCATTCAGATAGAATGCGCTCATTCCTAAGTATAACAGATATAAGCTATAAGGTTGGATTCCTTTTTTACCTTCTGTGGTGTAGTGGTAGCGCCTTGAATTAGTAATCATAAGTATTATTTTCGAGTCCCGGTCTGGGTAAAAAATGATTCATGTTTTCACATATGTAATGTGCTTATTTGATATTTCATGCCCGAATGAGATTGGGAATTGAATTAAATTCTTAAATGAAGCCACGAGTGAGGTTGGGGAATCTGTAATATGAACATAGTGGCATTCAGATAGAATGCGTTCATTCCTAAGTATAGCAGATATAAGCTATAAGGTTGGATTCCTTTTTTACCTTCTGTGGTGTAGTGGTAGCGCCTTGACTTAGTAATCATAAGTCCTAGGTTCGAGTCCCGGTCGGGGTAAAAAATGATTCATTTTTTCACATATGTAATGTGCTTATTTGATATTTCATGCCCGATTGAGATTGGGAATTGAATTAAATGGTAAAATGAAGCCACGAGTGAGGTTGGGGAATCTGTAATATGAACATAGTGAAATTCAGACAGAATGCGTTCATTCCAAAGTATAGCAGATATAAGCTATAAGGTTGGATTCCTTTTTTACCTTATGTGGTGTAGTGGTAGCGCCTTGACTTAGTAATCATAAGTCCTAGGTTCGAATCCCGGTCGGGGTAAAAAATGATTCATGTTTTCACATATGTAATGTGCTTATTTGATATATCATGCCCGAATGAGATTGGGAATTGAATTAAATGGTAAAATGAAGCCACGAGTGAGGTTCGGGAATCTGGAAAATGAACATAGTGGCATTCAGATAGAATGTGTTCATTCCTAAGTATAGCAGATAAAAGCTATAAGGTTGGATTTCTTTTTTACCTTTTGTGTCCTAGGTTCGAGTCCCGGTCGGGGTAAAAAATGATTCATGTTTTCACATATGTAATGTGCTTATTTGATATTTCATGCCTGAATGAGATTGGGAATTGAATTAAATGGTAAAATGAAGCCACGAGTGAGGTTGGGGAATCTGTAATATGAACATAGTGGCATTCAGATAGAATGCGTTCATTCCTAAGTATAGCAGATATAAGCTATAAGGTTGGATTCCTTTTTTACCTTCTGTGGTGAAGTGGTAGCGCCTTGAGTTAGTAATCATAAGTCCTAGGTTCGAGTCCCGGTCGGGGTAAAAAATGATTCATGTTTTCACATATGTAATGTGCTTATTTGATATTTCATGCCCGAATGAGATTGGGAATTGAATTAAATGGTAAAATGAAGCCACGAGTGAGGTTGGGGAATCTGTAATATGAACATAGTGGCATTCAGATAGAATGCGCTCATTCCTAAGTATAACAGATATAAGCTATAAGGTTGGATTCCTTTTTTACCTTCTGTGGTGTAGTGGTAGCGCCTTGACTTAGTAATCATAAGTCCTAGGTTCGAGTCCCGGTCAGGGTAAAAAATGATTCATGTTTTCACATATGTAATGTGCTTATTTGATATTTCATACCCGAATGAGATTGGGAATTGAATTAAATACTAAAATGAATCCACGAGTGAGGTTGGGGAATCTGTAATATGAACATTGTGGCATTCAGATAGAATGCGTTCATTCCTAAGTATAGCAGATATAAGCTATAAGGTTGGATTCCTTTTTTACCTTCTGTGGTGTAGTGGTAGCGCCTTGACTTAGTAATCATAAGTCCTAGGTTCGAGTCCCGGTCGGGGTAAAAAATGATTCATGTTTTCACATATGTAATGTGCTTATTTGATATTTCATGCCTGAATGAGATTGGGAATTGAATTAAATGGTAAAATGAAGCCACGAGTGAGGCTGGGGAATCTGTAATATGAACATAGTGGCATTCAGATAGAATGCGTTCATTCCTAAGTATAGCAGATATAAGCTATAAGGTTGGATTCCTTTTTTACCTTCTGTGGTGTAGTGGTAGCGCCTTGACTTAGTAATCATAAGTCCTAGGTTCGAGTCCCGGTCGGGGTAAAAAATGATTCATGTTTTCACATATGTAATGTGCTTATTTGATATTTCATGCCCGAATGAGATTGGGAATTGAATTAAATGGTAAAATGAAGCCACGAGTGAGGTTGGGGAATCTGTAATATGAACATAGTGGCATTCAGATAGAATGTGTTAATTCCTAAGTATAGCTGATAAAAGCTATAAGGTTGGATTTCTTTTTCACCTTCTGTGTCCTAGGTTCGAGTCCCGGTCGGGGTAAAAAATGATTCATGTTTTCTCATATGTAATGTGCTTATTTGATATTTCATGCCTGAATGAGATTGGGAATTGAATTAAATGGTAAAATGAAGCCACGAGTGAGGTTGGGGAATCTGTAATATGAACATAGTGGCATTCAGATAGAATGCATTCATTCCTAAGTATAGCAGATATAAGCTATAAGGTTGGATTCCTTTTTTACCTTCTGTGGTGAAGTGGTAGCGCCTTGACTTAGTAATCATAAATCCTAGGTTCGAGTCCCGGTCGGGGTAAAAAATGATTCATGTTTTCACATATGTAATGTGCTTATTTGATATTTCATGCCCGAATGAGATTGGGAATTGAATTAAATGCTAAAATGAAGCCACGAGTGAGGTTGGGGAATCTGTGATATGAACATAGTGGCATTCAGATAGAATGCGCTCATTCCTAAGTATAACAGATATAAGCTATAAGGTTGGATTCCTTTTTTACCTTCTGTGGTGAAGTGGTAGCGCCTTGACTTAGTAATCATAAATCCTAGGTTCGAGTCCCGGTCGGGGTAAAAAATGATTCATGTTTTCACATATGTAATGTGCTTATTTGATATTTCATACCCGAATGAGATTGGGAATTGAATTAAATGCTAAAATGAAGCCACGAGTGAGGTTGGGGAATCTGTAATATGAACATTGTGTCATTCAGATATAATGCGTTCATTCCTAAGTATAGCAGATATAAGCTATAAGGTTGGATTCCTTTTTTACCTTCTGTGGTGTAGTGGTAGCGCCTTGACTTAGTAATCATAAGTCCTAGGTTCGAGTCCCGGTCGGGGTAAAAAATGATTCATGTTTTCACATATGTAATGTGCTTATTTGATATTTCATGCCTGAATGAGATTGGGAATTGAATTAAATTCTTAAATGAAGCCACGAGTGAGGTTGGGGAATCTGTAATATGAACATAGTGGCATTCAGATAGAATGCGTTCATTCCTAAGTATAGCAGATATAAGCTATAAGGTTGGATTCCTTTTTTACCTTCTGTGGTGTAGTGGTAGCGCCTTGACTTAGTAATCATAAGTCCTAGGTTCGAGTCCCGGTCGGGGTAAAAAATGATTCATGTTTTCACATATGTAATGTGCTTATTTGATATATCATGCCCGAATGAGATTGGGAATTGAATTAAATGCTAAAATGAAGCCACGAGTGAGGTTGGGGAATCTGTAATATGAACATAGTGAAATTCAGACAGAATGCGTTCATTCCTAAGTATAGCAGATATAAGCTATAAGGTTGGATTCCTTTTTTACCTTCTGTGGTGTAGTGGAACCACCTTGGCTTAGTAATCATAAGTCCTAGGTTCGAGTCCCGGTCGGGGTAAAAAATGATTCATGTTTTCACATATGTAATGTGCTTATTTGATATTTCATGCCCGAATGAGATTGGGAATTGAATAAAATGGTAAAATGAAGCCACGAGTGAGGTTGGGGAATCTGTAATATGAACATAGTGGCATTCAGATCGAATGCGTTCATTCCTAAGTATAGCAGATATAAGCTATAAGGTTGGATTCCTTTTTTACCTTCTGTGGTGTAATAGTAGCGCCTTGAATTAGTAATCATAAGTATTATTTTCGAGTCCCGGTCTGGGTAAAAAATGATTCATGTTTTCACATATGTAATGTGCTTATTTGATATTTCATGCCCGAATGAGATTGGGAATTGAATTAAATTCTTAAATGAAGCCACGAGTGAGGTTGGGGAATCTGTAATATGAACATAGTGGCATTCAGATAGAATGCGTTCATTCCTAAGTATAGCAGATATAAGCTATAAGGTTGGATTCCTTTTTTACCTTCAGTGGTGTAGTGGAACCACCTTGGCTTAGTAATCATAAGTCCTAGGTTCGAGTCCCGGTCGGGGTAAAAAATGATTCATGTTTTCACATATGTAATGTGCTTATTTGATATTTCATGCCCGATTGAGATTGGGAATTGAATTAAATGCTAAAATGAAGCCACAAGTGAGGTTGGGGAATCTGTATTATGAACATAGTGAAATTCAGACAGAATGCGTTCATTCCAAAGTATAGCAGATATAAGCTATAAGGTTGGATTCCTTTTTTACCTTATGTGGTGTAGTGGTAGCGCCTTGACTTAGTAATCATAAGTCCTAGGTTCGAGTCCCGGTCTGGGTAAAAAATGATTCATGTTTTCACATATGTAATGTGCTTATTTGATATATCATGCCCGAATGAGATTGGGAATTGAATTAAATGGTAAAATGAAGCCACGAGTGAGGTTCGGGAATCTGTAAAATGAACATAGTGGCATTCAGATAGAATGTGTTCATTCCTAAGTATAGCAGATAAAAGCTATAAGGTTGGATTTCTTTTTTACCTTTTGTGTCCTAGGTTCGAGTCCCGGTCGGGGTAAAAAATGATTCATGTTTTCACATATGTAATGTGCTTATTTGATATTTCATGCCTGAATGAGATTGGGAATTGAATTAAATGGTAAAATGAAGCCACGAGTGAGGTTGGGGAATCTGTAATATGAACATAGTGGCATTCAGATAGAATGCGTTCATTCCTAAGTATAGCAGATATAAGCTATAAGGTTGGATTCCTTTTTTACCTTCTGTGGTGAAGTGGTAGCGCCTTGAGTTAGTAATCATAAATCCTAGGTTCGAGTCCCGGTCGGGGTAAAAAATGATTCATGTTTTCACATATGTAATGTGCTTATTTGATATTTCATGCCCGAATGAGATTGGGAATTGAATTAAATGCTAAAATGAAGCCACGAGTGAGGTTGGGGAATCTGTAATATGAACATAGTGGCATTCAGATAGAATGCGCTCATTCCTAAGTATAACAGATATAAGCTATAAGGTTGGATTCCTTTTTTACCTTCTGTGGTGTAGTGGTAGCGCTTTGACTTAGTAATCATAAGTCCTAGGTTCGAGTCCCGGTCAGGGTAAAAAATGATTCATGGTTTCACATATGTAATGTGCTTATTTGATATTTCATACCCGAATGAGATTGGGAATTGAATTAAATACTAAAATGAATCCACGAGTGAGGTTGGGGAATCTGTAATATGAACATTGTGGCATTCAGATAGAATGCGTTCATTCCTAAGTATAGCAGATATAAGCTATAAGGTTGGATTCCTTTTTACCTTCTGTGGTGTAGTGGTAGCGCCTTGACTTAGTAATCATAAGTCCTAGGTTCGAGTCCCGGTCGGGGTAAAAAATGATTCATGTTTTCACATATGTAATGTGCTTATTTGATATTTCATGCCTGAATGAGATTGGGAATTGAATTAAATGGTAAAATGAAGCCACGAGTGAGGTTGGGGAATCTGTAATATGAACATAGTGGCATTCAGATAGAATGCGTTCATTACTAAGTATAGCAGATATAAGCTATAAGGTTGGATTCCTTTTTTACCTTCTGTGGTGTAGTGGTAGCGCCTTGACTTAGTAATCATAAGTCCTAGGTTCGAGTCCCGGTCGGGGTAAAAAATGATTCATTTTTTCACATATGTAATGTGCTTATTTGATATTTCATGCCCGAATGAGATTGGGAATTGAATTAAATGGTAAAATGAAGCCACGAGTGAGGTTGGGGAATCTGTAATATGAACATAGTGGCATTCAGATAGAATGTGTTCATTCCTAAGTATAGCAGATAAAAGCTATAAGGTTGGATTTCTTTTTTACCTTCTGTGTCCTAGGTTCGAGTCCCTGTCAGGGTAAAAAATGATTCATGTTTTCACATATGTAATGTGCTTATTTGATATTTCATACCCGAATGAGATTGGGAATTGAATTAAATGCTAAAATGAAGCCACGAGTGAGGTTGGGGAATCTGTAATATGAACATTGTGTCATTCAGATAGAATGCGTTCATTCCTAAGTATAGCAGATATAAGCTATAAGGTTGGATTCCTTTTTTACCTTCTGTGGTGTAGTGGTAGCGCCTTGACTTAGTAATCATAAGTCCTAGGTTCGAGTCCCGGTCGGGGTAAAAAATGATTCATGTTTTCACATATGTAATGTGCTTATTTGATATTTCATGCCCGAATGAGATTGGGAATTGAATTAAATTCTTAAATGAAGCCACGAGTGAGGTTGGGGAATCTGTAATATGAACATAGTGGCATTCAGATAGAATGCGTTCATTCCTAAGTATAGCAGATATAAGCTATAAGGTTGGATTCCTTTTTTACCTTCTGTGGTGTAGTGGTAGCGCCTTGACTTAGTAATCATAAGTCCTAGGTTCGAGTCCCGGTCGGGGTAAAAAATGATTCATGTTTTCACATATGTAATGTGCTTATTTGATATATCATGCCCGAATGAGATTGGGAATTGAATTAAATGCTAAAATGAAGCCACGAGTGAGGTTGGGGAATCTGTAATATGAACATAGTGAAATTCAGACAGAATGCGTTCATTCCTAAGTATAGCAGATATAAGCTATAAGGTTGGATTCCTTTTTTACCTTCTGTGGTGTAGTGGTAGCGCCTTGACTTAGTAATCATAAGTCCAAGGTTCGAGTCCCGGTCGGGGTAAAAAATGATTCATGTTTTCACATATGTAATGTTCTTATTTGATATATCATGCCCGAATGAGATTGGGAATTGAATTAAATGGTAAAATGAAGCCACGAGTGAGGTTCGGGAATCTGTAAAATGAACATAGTGGCATTCAGATAGAATGTGTTCATTCCTAAGTATAGCAGATAAAAGCTATAAGGTTGGATTTCTTTTTTACCTTCTGTGTCCTAGGTTCGAGTCCCGGTCGGGGTAAAAAATGATTCATGTTTTCACATATGTAATGTGCTTATTTGATATTTCATGCCTGAATGAGATTGGGAATTGAATTAAATGGTAAAATGAAGCCACGAGTGAGGTTGGGGAATCTGTAATATGAACATAGTGGCATTCAGATAGAATGCGTTCATTTCTAAGTATAACAGATATAAGCTATAAGGTTGGATTCCTTTTTTACCTTCTGTGGTGTAGTGGTAGCGCCTTGACTTAGTAATCATAAGTCCTAGGTTCGAGTCCCAGTCAGGGTAAAAAATGATTCATGTTTTCACATATGTAATGTGCTTATTTGATATTTCATACCCGAATGAGATTGGGAATTGAATTAAATACTAAAATGAATCCACGAGTGAGGTTGGGGAATCTGTAATATGAACATTGTGGCATTCAGATAGAATGCGTTCATTCCTAAGTATAGCAGATATAAGCTATAAGGTTGGATTCCTTTTTTACCTTCTGTGGTGTAGTGGTAGCGCCTTGACTTAGTAATCATAAGTCCTAGGTTCGAGTCCCGGTCGGGGTAAAAAATGATTCATGTTTTCACATATGTAATGTGCTTATTTGATATTTCATGCCCGAATGAGATTGGGAATTGAATTAAATGCTAAAATGAAGCCACGAGTGAGGTTGGGGAATCTGTAATATGAACATAGTGGCATTCAGACAGAATGCGTTCATTCCTAAGTATAGCAGATATAAGCTATAAGGTTGGATTCCTTTTTTACCTTCTGTGGTGTAGTGGTAGCGCCTTGACTTAGTAATCATAAGTCCTAGGTTCGAGTTCCGGTCTGGGTAAAAAATGATTCATTTTTTCACATATGTAATGTGGTTATTTGATATATCATGCCCGAATGAGATTTAGAATTGAATTAAATGGTAAAATGAAGCCACGAGTGAGGTTGGGGAATCTGTAATATGAACATAATGGCATTCAGATAGAATGTGTTCATTCCTAAGTATAGCAGATAAAAGCTATAAGGTTGGATTTCTTTTTTACCTTCTGTGTCCTAGGTTCGAGTCCCGGTCGGGGTAAAAAATGATTCATGTTTTCACATATGTAATGTGCTTAATTGATATTTCATGCCTGAATGAGATTGGGAATTGAATTAAATGGTAAAATGAAGCCACGAGTAAGGTTGGGGAATCTCTAATATGAACATAGTGTCATTCAGATAGAATGCGTTCATTCCTAAGTATAGCAGATATAAGCTATAAGGTTGGATTCCTTTTTTACCTTCTGTGGTGAAGTGGTAGCGCCTTGACTTAGTAATCATAAATCCTAGGTTCGAGTCCCGGTCGGGGTAAAAAATGGTTCATGTTTTCACATATGTAATGTGCTTATTTGATATTTCATGCCCGAATGAGATTGGGAATTGAATAAAATGGTAAAATGAAGCCACGAGTGAGGTTGGGGAATCTGTAATATGAACATAGTGGCATTCAGATAGAATGCGCTCATTCCTAAGTATAACAGATATAAGCTATAAGGTTGGATTCCTTTTTTACCTTCTGTGGTGTAGTGGTAGCGCCTTGACTTAGTAATCATAAGTCCTAGGTTCGAGTCCCGGTCGGGGTAAAAAATGATTCATGTTTTCACATATGTAATGTGCTTATTTGATATTTCATGCCCGAATGAGATTGGGAATTGAATTAAATGGTAAAATGAAGCCACGAGTGAGGTTGGGGAATCTGTAATATGAACATAGTGGCATTCAGACAGAATGCGTTCATTCCTAAGTATAGCAGATATAAGCTATAAGGTTGGATTCCTTTTTTACCTTCTGTGGTGTAGTGGTAGCGCCTTGACTTAGTAATCATAAGTCCTAGGTTCGAGTCCCGGTCGGGGTAAAAAATGATTCATGTTTTCACATATGTAATGTGGTTATTTGATATATCATGCCCGAATGAGATTTGGAATTGAATTAAATGGTAAAATGAAGCCACGAGTGAGGTTGGGGAATCTGTAATATGAACATAGTGGCATTCAGATAGAATGTGTTCATTCCTAAGTATAGTAGATAAAAGCTATAAGGTTGGATTTCTTTTTTACCTTCTGTGTCCTAGGTTCGAGTCCCGGTCGGGGTAAAAAATGATTCATGTTTTCACATATGTAATGTGCTTAATTGATATTTCATGCCTGAATGAGATTGGGAATTGAATTAAATGGTAAAATGAAGCCACGAGTAAGGTTGGGGAATCTCTAATATGAACATAGTGTCATTCAGATAGAATGCGTTCATTCCTAAGTATAGCAGATATAAGCTATAAGGTTGGATTCCTTTTTTACCTTCTGTGGTGAAGTGGTAGCGCCTTGACTTAGTAATCATAAATCCTAGGTTCGAGTCCCGGTCGGGGTAAAAAATGGTTCATGTTTTCACATATGTAATGTGCTTATTTGATATTTCATGCCCGAATGAGATTGGGAATTGAATAAAATGGTAAAATGAAGCCACGAGTGAGGTTGGGGAATCTGTAATATGAACATAGTGGCATTCAGATAGAATGCGCTCATTCCTAAGTATAACAGATATAAGCTATAAGGTTGGATTCCTTTTTTACCTTCTGTGGTGTAGTGGTAGCGCCTTGACTTAGTAATCATAAGTCCTAGGTTCGAGTCCCGGTCGGGGTAAAAAATGATTCATGTTTTCACATATGTAATGTGCTTATTTGATATTTCATGCCCGAATGAGATTGGGAATTGAATTAAATGCTAAAATGAAGCCACGAGTGAGGTTGGGGAATCTGTAATATGAACATAGTGGCATTCAGACATAATGCGTTCATTCCTAAGTATAGCAGATATAAGCTATAAGGTTGGATTCCTTTTTTACCTTCTGTGGTGTAGTGGTAGCGCCTTGACTTAGTAATCATAAGTCCTAGGTTCGAGTCCCGGTCAGGGTAAAAAATTATTCATGTTTTCACATATGTAATGTGCTTATTTGATATTTCATACCCGAATGAGATTAGGAATTGAATTAAATACTAAAATGAATCCACGAGTGAGGTTGGGGAATCTCTAATATGAACATAGTGTCATTCAGATAGAATGCGTTCATTCCTAAGTATAGCAGATATAAGCTATAAGGTTGGATTCCTTTTTTACCTTCTGTGGTGAAGTGGTAGCGCCTTGACTTAGTAATCATAAATCCTAGGTTCGAGTCCCGGTCGGGGTAAAAAATGGTTCATGTTTTCACATATGTAATGTGCTTATTTGATATTTCATGCCCGAATGAGATTGGGAATTGAATAAAATGGTAAAATGAAGCCACGAGTGAGGTTGGGGAATCTGTAATATGAACATAGTGGCATTCAGATAGAATGCGCTCATTCCTAAGTATAACAGATATAAGCTATAAGGTTGGATTCCTTTTTTACCTTCTGTGGTGTAGTGGTAGCGCCTTGACTTAGTAATCATAAGTCCTAGGTTCGAGTTCCGGTCGGGGTAAAAAATGATTCATGTTTTCACATATGTAATGTGCTTATTTGATATATCATGCCCGAATGAGATTTAGAATTGAATTAAATGGTAAAATGAAGCCACGAGTAAGGTTGGGGAATCTCTAATATGAACATAGTGTCATTCAGATAGAATGCGTTCATTCCTAAGTATAGCAGATATAAGCTATAAGGTTGGATTCCTTTTTTACCTTCTGTGGTGAAGTGGTAGCGCCTTGACTTAGTAATCATAAATCCTAGGTTCGAGTCCCGGTCGGGGTAAAAAATGGTTCATGTTTTCACATATGTAATGTGCTTATTTGATATTTCATGCCCGAATAAGATTGGGAATTGAATAAAATGGTAAAATGAAGCCACGAGTGAGGTTGGGGAATCTGTAATATGAACATAGTGGCATTCAGATAGAATGCGCTCATTCCTAAGTATAACAGATATAAGCTATAAGGTTGGATTCCTTTTTTACCTTCTGTGGTGTAGTGGTAGCGCCTTGACTTAGTAATCATAAGTCCTAGGTTCGAGTCCCGGTCGGGGTAAAAAATGATTCATGTTTTCACATATGTAATGTGCTTATTTGATATTTCATGCCCGAATGAGATTGGGAATTGAATTAAATGCTAAAATGAAGCCACGAGTGAGGTTGGGGAATCTGTAATATGAACATAGTGGCATTCAGACATAATGCGTTCATTCCTAAGTATAGCAGATATAAGCTATAAGGTTGGATTCCTTTTTTACCTTCTGTGGTGTAGTGGTAGCGCCTTGACTTAGTAATCATAAGTCCTAGGTTCGAGTTCCTGTCGGGGTAAAAAATGATTCATGTTTTCACATATGTAATGTGGTTATTTGATATATCATGCCCGAATGAGATTTAGAATTGAATTAAATGGTAAAATGAAGCCACGAGTGAGGTTGGGGAATCTGTAATATGAACATAGTGGCATTCAGATAGAATGTGTTCATTCCTAAGTATAGCAGATAAAAGCTATAAGGTTGGATTTCTTTTTTGCCTTCTGTGTCCTAGGTTCGAGTCCCGGTCGGGGTAAAAAATGATTCATGTTTTCACATATGTAATGTGCTTATTTGATATTTCATGCCTGAATGAGATTGGGAATTGAATTAAATGGTAAAATGAAGCCACGAGTAAGGTTGGGAATCTCTAATATGAACATAGTGGCATTCAGATAGAATGCATTCATTCCTAAGTATAGCAGATATAAGCTATAAGGTTGGATTCCTTTTTTACCTTCTGTGGTGAAGTGGTAGCGCCTTGACTTAGTAATCATAAATCCTAGGTTCGAGTCCCGGTCGGGGTAAAAAATGGTTCATGTTTTCACATATGTAATGTGCTTATTTGATATTTCATGCCCGAATGAGATTGGGAATTGAATTAAATGCTAAAATGAAGCCACGAGTGAGGTTGGGGAATCTGTAATATGAACATAGTGGCATTCAGATAGAATGCGCTCATTCCTAAGTATAACAGATATAAGCTATAAGGTTGGATTCCTTTTTTACCTTCTGTGGTGTAGTGGTAGCGCCTTGACTTAGTAATCATAAGTCCTAGGTTCGAGTCCCGGTCGGGGTAAAAAATGATTCATGTTTTCACATATGTAATGTGCTTATTTGATATTTCATGCCCGAATGAGATTGGGAATTGAATTAAATGCTAAAATGAAGCCACGAGTGAGGTTGGGGAATCTGTAATATGAACATAGTGGCATTCAGACAGAATGCGTTCATTCCTAAGTATAGCAGATATAAGCTATAAGGTTGGATTCCTTTTTTACCTTCTGTGGTGTAGTGGTAGCGCCTTGACTTAGTAATCATAAGTCCTAGGTTCGAGTCCCGGTCGGGGTAAAAAATGATTCATGTTTTCACATATGTAATGTGGTTATTTGATATATCATGCCCGAATGAGATTTGGAATTGAATTAAATGGTAAAATGAAGCCACGAGTGAGGTTGGGGAATCTGTAATATGAACATAGTGGCATTCAGATAGAATGTGTTCATTCCTAAGTATAGTAGATAAAAGCTATAAGGTTGGATTTCTTTTTTACCTTCTGTGTCCTAGGTTCGAGTCCCGGTCGGGGTAAAAAATGATTCATGTTTTCACATATGTAATGTGCTTATTTGATATTTCATGCCTGAATGAGATTGGGAATTGAATTAAATGGTAAAATGAAGCCACGAGTGAGGTTGGGGAATCTGTAATATGAACATAGTGGCATTCAGATAGAATGCGTTCATACCTAAGTATAGCAGATATAAGCTATAAGGTTGGATTCCTTTTTTACCTTCTGTGGTGAAGTGGTAGCGCCTTGAGTTATTAATCATAAATCCTAGGTTCGAGTCTCGGTCGGATTAAAAAATGATTCATGTTTTCACATATGTAATGTGCTTATTTGATATTTCATGCCCGAATGAGATTGGGAATTGAATTAAATGCTAAAATGAAGCCACGAGTGAGGTTGGGGAATCTGTAATATGAACATAGTGGCATTCAGATAGAATGCGCTCATTCCTAAGTATAACAGATATAAGCTATAAGGTTGGATTCCTTTTTTACCTTCTGTGGTGTAGTGGTAGCGCCTTGACTTAGTAATCATAAGTCCTAGGTTCGAGTCCCGGTCAGGGTAAAAAATGATTCATGTTTTCACATATGTAATGTGCTTATTTGATATTTCATACCCGAATGAGATTGGGAATTGAATTAAATGCTAAAATGAAGCCACGAGTGAGGTTGGGGAATCTGTATTATGAACATTGTGGCATTCAGATAGAATGCGTTCATTCCTAAGTATAGCAGATATAAGCTATAAGGTTGGATTCCTTTTTTACCTTCTGTGGTGTAGTGGTAGTGCCTTGACTTAGTAATCATAAGTCCTAGGTTCGAGTCCCGGTCGGGGTAAAAAATGATTCATGTTTTCACATATGTAATGTGCTTATTTGATATTTCATGCCCGAATGAGATTGGGAATTGAATTAAATGGTAAAATGAAGCCACGAGTGAGGTTGGGGAATCTGTAATATGAACATAGTGGCATTCAGATAGAATGCGTTCATTCCTAAGTATAACAGATATAAGCTATAAGTTTGGATTCCTTTTTTACCTTCTGTGGTGTAATGGTAGCACCTTGAATTAGTAATCATAAGTCCTAGGTTCGAGTCCCGGTCGGGGTAAAAAATGATTCATGTTTTCACATATGTAATGTGCTTATTTGATATTTCATGCCTGAATGAGATTGGGAATTGAATTAAATGCTTAAATGAAGCCACAAGTGAGGTTGGGGAATCTATAATATGAACATAGTGGCATTCAGATAGAATGCGTTCATACCTAAGTATAGCAGATATAAGCTATAAGGTTGGATTCCTTTTTTACCTTCTGTGGTGTAGTGGTAGCGCCTTGACTTAGTAATCATAAGTCCTAGGTTCGAATCCCGGTCGGGGTAAAAAATGATTCATGTTTTCACATATGTAATGTGCTTATTTGATATATCATGCCCGAATGAGATTGGGAATTGAATTAAATGGTAAAATGAAGCCACGAGTGAGGTTGGGGAATCTGTAATATGAACATAGTGTCATTCAGATAGAATGTGTTCATTCCTAAGTATAGTAGATAAAAGCTATAAGGTTGGATTTCTTTTTTACCTTCTGTGTCCTAGGTTCGAGTCCCGGTCGGGGTAAAAAATGATTCATGTTTTCACATATGTAATGTGCTTATTTGATATATCATGCCCGAATGAGATTGGGAATTGAATTAAATGGTAAAATGAAGCCACGCGTGAGGTTGGGGAATCTGTAATATGAACATAGTGGCATTCAGATAGAATGCGTTCATTCCTAAGTATAGCAGATATAAGCTATAAGGTTGGCTTCCTTTTTTACCTTCTGTGGTGAAGTGGTAGCGCCTTGACTTAGTAATCATAAATCCTAGGTCCGAGTCCCGGTCGGGGTAAAAAATGATTCATGTTTTCACATATGTAATGCGCTTATTTGATATTTCATGCCCGAATGAGATTGGGAATTGAATTAAATGCTAAAATGAAGCCACGAGTGAGGTTGGGGAATCTGTAATATGAACATAGTGGCATTCCGATAGAATGCGTTCATTCCTAAGTATAGCAGATATAAGCTATAAGGTTGGATTCCTTTTTTACCTTCTGTGGTGTAATGGTAGCGCCTTGAATTAGTAATCATAAGTCCTAGGTTCGAGTCCCGGTCTGGGTAAAAAATTATTCATGTTTTCACATATGTAAGGTGCTTATTTGATATTTCATACCTGAATGAGATTGGGAATTGAATTAAATGCTTAAATGAAGCCACGAGTGAGGTTGGGTAATCTGTAATATGAACATAGTGGCATCCAGATAAAATGCGTTCATTCCTAAGTATAGCAGATATAAGCTATAAGGTTGGATTCCTTTTTTACCTTCTGTGGTGTAGTGGTAGCGCCTTGACTTAGTAATCATAAGTCCTAGGTTCGAGTCCCGGTCGGGGTAAAAAATGATTCATGTTTTCACATATGTAAGGTGCTTATTTGATATTTCATGCCTGAATGAGATTGGGAATTGAATTAAATGGTAAAATGAAGCCATGAGTGAGGTTGGGGAATCTGTAATATGAACATAGTGGCATTCAGATAGAATGCGTTCATTCCTAAGTATAGCAGATATAAGCTATAAGGTTGGATTCCTTTTTTACCTTCTGTGGTGTAGTGGTAGCGCCTTGACTTAGTAATCATAAGTCCTAGGTTCGAGTCCCGGTCGGGGTAAAAAATGATTCATGTTTTCACATATGTAATGTGCTTATTTGATATTTCATGCCCGAATGAGATTGGGAATTGAATTAAATGGTAAAATGAAGCCACGAGTGAGGTTGGGGAATCTGTAATATGAACATAGTGGCATTCAGATAGAATGTGTTCATTCCTAAGTATAGCAGATAAAAGCTATAAGGTTGGATTTCTTTTTTACCTTCTGTGTCCTAGGTTCGAGTCCCTGTCAGGGTAAAAAATGATTCATGTTTTCACATATGTAATGTGCTTATTTGATATTTCATACCCGAATGAGATTGGGAATTGAATTAAATGCTAAAATGAAGCCACGAGTGAGGTTGGGGAATCTGTAATATGAACATTGTGTCATTCAGATAGAATGCGTTCATTCCTAAGTATAGCAGATATAAGCTATAAGGTTGGATTCCTTTTTTACCTTCTGTGGTGTAGTGGTAGCGCCTTGACTTAGTAATCATAAGTCCTAGGTTCGAGTCCCGGTCGGGGTAAAAAATGATTCATGTTTTCACATATGTAATGTGCTTATTTGATATTTCATGCCCGAATGAGATTGGGAATTGAATTAAATTCTTAAATGAAGCCACGAGTGAGGTTGGGGAATCTGTAATATGAACATAGTGGCATTCAGATAGAATGCGTTCATTCCTAAGTATAGCAGATATAAGCTATAAGGTTGGATTCCTTTTTTACCTTCTGTGGTGTAGTGGTAGCGCCTTGACTTAGTAATCATAAGTCCTAGGTTCGAGTCCCGGTCGGGGTAAAAAATGATTCATGTTTTCACATATGTAATGTGCTTATTTGATATATCATGCCCGAATGAGATTGGGAATTGAATTAAATGCTAAAATGAAGCCACGAGTGAGGTTGGGGAATCTGTAATATGAACATAGTGAAATTCAGACAGAATGCGTTCATTCCTAAGTATAGCAGATATAAGCTATAAGGTTGGATTCCTTTTTTACCTTCTGTGGTGTAGTGGTAGCGCCTTGACTTAGTAATCATAAGTCCAAGGTTCGAGTCCCGGTCGGGGTAAAAAATGATTCATGTTTTCACATATGTAATGTTCTTATTTGATATATCATGCCCGAATGAGATTGGGAATTGAATTAAATGGTAAAATGAAGCCACGAGTGAGGTTCGGGAATCTGTAAAATGAACATAGTGGCATTCAGATAGAATGTGTTCATTCCTAAGTATAGCAGATAAAAGCTATAAGGTTGGATTTCTTTTTTACCTTCTGTGTCCTAGGTTCGAGTCCCGGTCGGGGTAAAAAATGATTCATGTTTTCACATATGTAATGTGCTTATTTGATATTTCATGCCTGAATGAGATTGGGAATTGAATTAAATGGTAAAATGAAGCCACGAGTGAGGTTGGGGAATCTGTAATATGAACATAGTGGCATTCAGATAGAATGCGTTCATTCCTAAGTATAACAGATATAAGCTATAAGGTTGGATTCCTTTTTTACCTTCTGTGGTGTAGTGGTAGCGCCTTGACTTAGTAATCATAAGTCCTAGGTTCGAGTCCCGGTCAGGGTAAAAAATGATTCATGTTTTCACATATGTAATGTGCTTATTTGATATTTCATACCCGAATGAGATTGGGAATTGAATTAAATACTAAAATGAATCCACGAGTGAGGTTGGGGAATCTGTAATATGAACATTGTGGCATTCAGATAGAATGCGTTCATTCCTAAGTATAGCAGATATAAGCTATAAGGTTGGATTCCTTTTTTACCTTCTGTGGTGTAGTGGTAGCGCCTTGACTTAGTAATCATAAGTCCTAGGTTCGAGTCCCGGTCGGGGTAAAAAATGATTCATGTTTTCACATATGTAATGTGCTTATTTGATATTTCATGCCCGAATGAGATTGGGAATTGAATTAAATGCTAAAATGAAGCCACGAGTGAGGTTGGGGAATCTGTAATATGAACATAGTGGCATTCAGACAGAATGCGTTCATTCCTAAGTATAGCAGATATAAGCTATAAGGTTGGATTCCTTTTTTACCTTCTGTGGTGTAGTGGTAGCGCCTTGACTTAGTAATCATAAGTCCTAGGTTCGAGTCCCGGTCTGGGTAAAAAATGATTCATGTTTTCACATATGTAATGTGGTTATTTGATATATCATGCCCGAATGAGATTTGGAATTGAATTAAATGGTAAAATGAAGCCACGAGTGAGGTTGGGGAATCTGTAATATGAACATAGTGGCATTCAGATAGAATGTGTTCATTCCTAAGTATAGCAGATAAAAGCTATAAGGTTGGATTTCTTTTTTACCTTCTGTGTCCTAGGTTCGAGTCCCGGTCGGGGTAAAAAATGATTCATGTTTTCACATATGTAATGTGCTTAATTGATATTTCATGCCTGAATGAGATTGGGAATTGAATTAAATGGTAAAATGAAGCCACGAGTAAGGTTGGGGAATCTCTAATATGAACATAGTGTCATTCAGATAGAATGCGTTCATTCCTAAGTATAGCAGATATAAGCTATAAGGTTGGATTCCTTTTTTACCTTCTGTGGTGAAGTGGTAGCGCCTTGACTTAGTAATCATAAATCCTAGGTTCGAGTCCCGGTCGGGGTAAAAAATGGTTCATGTTTTCACATATGTAATGTGCTTATTTGATATTTCATGCCCGAATGAGATTGGGAATTGAATAAAATGGTAAAATGAAGCCACGAGTGAGGTTGGGGAATCTGTAATATGAACATAGTGGCATTCAGATAGAATGCGCTCATTCCTAAGTATAACAGATATAAGCTATAAGGTTGGATTCCTTTTTTACCTTCTGTGGTGTAGTGGTAGCGCCTTGACTTAGTAATCATAAGTCCTAGGTTCGAGTCCCGGTCGGGGTAAAAAATGATTCATGTTTTCACATATGTAATGTGCTTATTTGATATTTCATGCCCGAATGAGATTGGGAATTGAATTAAATGCTAAAATGAAGCCACGAGTGAGGTTGGGGAATCTGTAATATGAACATAGTGGCATTCAGACATAATGCGTTCATTCCTAAGTATAGCAGATATAAGCTATAAGGTTGGATTCCTTTTTTACCTTCTGTGGTGTAGTGGTAGCGCCTTGACTTAGTAATCATAAGTCCTAGGTTCGAGTTCCGGTCGGGGTAAAAAATGATTCATGTTTTCACATATGTAATGTGGTTATTTGATATATCATGCCCGAATGAGATTTAGAATTGAATTAAATGGTAAAATGAAGCCACGAGTGAGGTTGGGGAATCTGTAATATGAACATAGTGGCATTCAGATAGAATGTGTTCATTCCTAAGTATAGCAGATAAAAGCTATAAGGTTGGATTTCTTTTTTGCCTTCTGTGTCCTAGGTTCGAGTCCCGGTCGGGGTAAAAAATGATTCATGTTTTCACATATGTAATGTGCTTATTTGATATTTCATGCCTGAATGAGATTGGGAATTGAATTAAATGGTAAAATGAAGCCACGAGTAAGGTTGGGGAATCTCTAATATGAACATAGTGGCATTCAGATAGAATGCGTTCATTCCTAAGTATAGCAGATATAAGCTATAAGGTTGGATTCCTTTTTTACCTTCTGTGGTGAAGTGGTAGCGCCTTGACTTAGTAATCATAAATCCTAGGTTCGAGTCCCGGTCGGGGTAAAAAATGGTTCATGTTTTCACATATGTAATGTGCTTATTTGATATTTCATGCCCGAATGAGATTGGGAATTGAATTAAATGCTAAAATGAAGCCACGAGTGAGGTTGGGGAATCTGTAATATGAACATAGTGGCATTCAGATAGAATGCGCTCATTCCTAAGTATAACAGATATAAGCTATAAGGTTGGATTCCTTTTTTACCTTCTGTGGTGTAGTGGTAGCGCCTTGACTTAGTAATCATAAGTCCTAGGTTCGAGTCCCGGTCAGGGTAAAAAATTATTCATGTTTTCACATATGTAATGTGCTTATTTGATATTTCATACCCGAATGAGATTAGGAATTGAATTAAATACTAAAATGAATCCACTAGTGAGGTTGGGGAAGCTGTAATATGAACATTGGGGCATTCAGATAGAATGCGTTCATTCCTAAGTATAGCAGATATAAGCTATAAGGTTGGATTCCTTTTTTACCTTCTGTGGTGTAGTGGTAGCACCTTGACTTAGTAATCATAAGTCCTAGGTTCGAGTCCCGGTCGGGGTAAAAAATGATTCATGTTTTCACATATGTAATGTGCTTATTTGATATTTCATGCCCGAATGAGATTGGGAATTGAATTAAATGCTAAAATGAAGCCACGAGTGAGGTTGGGGAATCTGTAATATGAACATAGTGGCATTCAGACAGAATGCGTTCATTCCTAAGTATAGCAGATATAAGCTATAAGGTTGGATTCCTTTTTTACCTTCTGTGGTGTAGTGGTAGCGCCTTGACTTAGTAATCATAAGTCCTAGGTTCGAGTCCCGGTCGGGGTAAAAAATGATTCATCATTTCACATATGTAATGTGGTTATTTGATATATCATGCCCGAATGAGATTTGGAATTGAATTAAATGGTAAAATGAAGCCACGAGTGAGGTTGGGGAATCTGTAATATGAACATAGTGGCATTCAGATAGAATGTGTTCATTCCTAAGTATAGTAGATAAAAGCTATAAGGTTGGATTTCTTTTTTACCTTCTGTGTCCTAGGTTCGAGTCCCGGTCGGGGTAAAAAATGATTCATGTTTTCACATATGTAATGTGCTTAATTGATATTTCATGCCTGAATGAGATTGGGAATTGAATTAAATGGTAAAATGAAGCCACGAGTAAGGTTGGGGAATCTCTAATATGAACATAGTGTCATTCAGATAGAATGCGTTCATTCCTAATTATAGCAGATATAAGCTATAAGGTTGGATTCCTTTTTTACCTTCTGTGGTGAAGTGGTAGCGCCTTGACTTAGTAATCATAAATCCTAGGTTCGAGTCCCGGTCGGGGTAAAAAATGGTTCATGTTTTCACATATGTAATGTGCTTATTTGATATTTCATGCCCGAATGAGATTGGGAATTGAATAAAATGGTAAAATGAAGCCACGAGTGAGGTTGGGGAATCTGTAATATGAACATAGTGGCATTCAGATAGAATGCGCTCATTCCTAAGTATAACAGATATAAGCTATAAGGTTGGATTCCTTTTTTACCTTCTGTGGTGTAGTGGTAGCGCCTTGACTTAGTAATCATAAGTCCTAGGTTCGAGTCCCGGTCGGGGTAAAAAATGATTCATGTTTTCACATATGTAATGTGCTTATTTGATATTTCATGCCCGAATGAGATTGGGAATTGAATTAAATGCTAAAATGAAGCCACGAGTGAGGTTGAGGAATCTGTAATATGAACATAGTGGCATTCAGACATAATGCGTTCATTCCTAAGTATAGCAGATATAAGCTATAAGGTTGGATTCCTTTTTTACCTTCTGTGGTGTAGTGGTAGCGCCTTGACTTAGTAATCATAAGTCCTAGGTTCGAGTTCCGGTCGGGGTAAAAAATGATTCATGTTTTCACATATGTAATGTGGTTATTTGATATATCATGCCCGAATGAGATTTAGAATTGAATTAAATGGTAAAATGAAGCCACGAGTAAGGTTGGGGAATCTCTAATATGAACATAGTGTCATTCAGATAGAATGCGTTCATTCCTAAGTATAGCAGATATAAGCTATAAGGTTTGATTCCTTTTTTACCTTCTGTGGTGAAGTGGTAGCGCCTTGACTTAGTAATCATAAATCCTAGGTTCGAGTCCCGGTCGGGGTAAAAAATGGTTAATGTTTTCACATATGTAATGTGCTTATTTGATATTTCATGCCCGAATGAGATTGGGAATTGAATAAAATGGTAAAATGAAGCCACGAGTGAGGTTGGGGAATCTGTAATATGAACATAGTGGCATTCAGATAGAATGCGCTCATTCCTAAGTATAACAGATATAAGCTATAAGGTTGGATTCCTTTTTTACCTTCTGTGGTGTAGTGGTAGCGCCTTGACTTAGTAATCATAAGTCCTAGGTTCGAGTTCCGGTCGGGGTAAAAAATGATTCATGTTTTCACATATGTAATGTGCTTATTTGATATATCATGCCCGAATGAGATTTAGAATTGAATTAAATGGTAAAATGAAGCCACGAGTAAGGTTGGGAAATCTCTAATATGAACATAGTGTCATTCAGATAGAATGCGTTCATTCCTAAGTATAGCAGATATAAGCTATAAGGTTGGATTCCTTTTTTACCTTCTGTGGTGAAGTGGTAGCGCCTTGACTTAGTAATCATAAATCCTAGGTTCGAGTCCCGGTCGGGGTAAAAAATGGTTCATGTTTTCACATATGTAATGTGCTTATTTGATATTTCATGCCCGAATGAGATTGGGAATTGAATAAAATGGTAAAATGAAGCCACGAGTGAGGTTGGGGAATCTGTAATATGAACATAGTGGCATTCAGATAGAATGCGCTCATTCCTAAGTATAACAGATATAAGCTATAAGGTTGGATTCCTTTTTTACCTTCTGTGGTGTAGTGGTAGCGCCTTGACTTAGTAATCATAAGTCCTAGGTTCGAGTCCCGGTCGGGGTAAAAAATGATTCATGTTTTCACATATGTAATGTGCTTATTTGATATTTCATGCCCGAATGAGATTGGGAATTGAATTAAATGGTAAAATGAAGCCACGAGTGAGGTTGGGGAATCTGTAATATGAACAGAGTGGCATTCAGACATAATGCGTTCATTCCTAAGTATAGCAGATATAAGCTATAAGGTTGGATTCCTTTTTTACCTTCTGTGGTGTAGTGGTAGCGCCTTGACTTAGTAATCATAAGTCCTAGGTTCGAGTTCCGGTCGGGGTAAAAAATGATTCATGTTTTCACATATGTAATGTGGTTATTTGATATATCATGCCCGAATGAGATTTAGAATTGAATTAAATGGTAAAATGAAGCCACGAGTGAGGTTGGGGAATCTGTAATATGAACATAGTGGCATTCAGATAGAATGTGTTCATTCCTAAGTATAGCAGATAAAAGCTATAAGGTTGGATTTCTTTTTTGCCTTCTGTGTCCTAGGTTCGAGTCCCGGTCGGGGTAAAAAATGATTCATGTTTTCACATATGTAATGTGCTTATTTGATATTTCATGCCTGAATGAGATTGGAAATTGAATTAAATGGTAAAATGAAGCCACGAGTGAGGTTGGGGAATCTGTAATATGAACATAGTGGCATTCAGATAGAATGCGTTCATACCTAAGTATAGCAGATATAAGCTATAAGGTTGGATTCCTTTTTTACCTTCTGTGGTGAAGTGGTAGCGCCTTGAGTTATTATTCATAAATCCTAGGTTCGAGTCTCGGTCGGATTAAAAAATTATTCATGTTTTCACATATGTAATGTGCTTATTTGATATTTCATGCCCGAATGAGATTGGGAATTGAATTAAATGCTAAAATGAAGCCACGAGTGAGGTTGGGGAATCTGTAATATGAACATAGTGGCATTCAGATAGAATGCGCTCATTCCTAAGTATAACAGATATAAGCTATAAGGTTGGATTCCTTTTTTACCTTCTGTGGTGTAGTGGTAGCGCCTTGACTTAGTAATCATAAGTCCTAGGTTCGAGTCCCGGTCAGGGTAAAAAATGATTCATGTTTTCACATATGTAATGTGCTTATTTGATATTTCATACCCGAATGAGATTGGGAATTGAATTAAATGCTAAAATGAAGCCACGAGTGAGGTTGGGGAATCTGTATTATGAACATTGTGGCATTCAGATAGAATGCGTTCATTCCTATGTATAGCAGATATAAGCTATAAGGTTGGATTCCTTTTTTACCTTCTGTGGTGTAGTGGTAGCGCCTTGACTTAGTAATCATAAGTCCTAGGTTCGAGTCACGGTCGGGGTAAAAAATGATTCATGTTTTCACATATGTAATGTGCTTATTTGATATTTCATGCCCGAATGAGATTGGGAATTGAATTAAATGGTAAAATGAAGCCACGAGTGAGGTTGGGGAATCTGTAATATGAACATAGTGGCATTCAGATAGAATGCGTTCATTCCTAAGTATAACAGATATAAGCTATAAGTTTGGATTCCTTTTTTACCTTCTGTGGTGTAATGGTAGCACCTTGAATTAGTAATCATAAGTCCTAGGTTCGAGTCCCGGTCGGGGTAAAAAATGATTCATATTTTCACATATGTAATGTGCTTATTTGATATTTCATGCCTGAATGAGATTGGGAATTGAATTAAATGCTTAAATGAAGCCACAAGTGAGGTTGGGGAATCTATAATATGAACATAGTGGCATTCAGATAGAATGCGTTCATACCTAAGTATAGCAGATATAAGCTATAAGGTTGGATTCCTTTTTTACCTTCTGTGGTGTAGTGGTAGCGCCTTGACTTAGTAATCATAAGTCCTAGGTTCGAATCCCGGTCGGGGTAAAAAATGATTCATGTTTTCACATATGTAATGTGCTTATTTGATATATCATGCCCGAATGAGATTGGGAATTGAATTAAATGGTAAAATGAAGCCACGATTGAGGTTGGGGAATCTGTAATATGAACATAGTGTCATTCAGATAGAATGTGTTCATTCCTAAGTATAGTAGATAAAAGCTATAAGGTTGGATTTCTTTTTTACCTTCTGTGTCCTAGGTTCGAGTCCCGGTCGGGGTAAAAAATGATTCATGTTTTCACATATGTAATGTGCTTATTTGATATATCATGCCCGAATGAGATTGGGAATTGAATTAAATGGTAAAATGAAGCCACGCGTGAGGTTGGGGAATCTGTAATATGAACATAGTGGCATTCAGATAGAATGCATTCATTCCTAAGTATAGCAGATATAAGCTATAAGGTTGGCTTCCTTTTTTACCTTCTGTGGTGAAGTGGTAGCGCCTTGACTTAGTAATCATAAATCCTAGGTCCGAGTCGCGGTCGGGGTAAAAAATGATTCATGTTTTCACATATGTAATGCGCTTATTTGATATTTCATGCCCGAATGAGATTGGGAATTGAATTAAATGCTAAAATGAAGCCACGAGTGAGGTTGGGGAATCTGTAATATGAACATAGTGGCATTCAGATAGAATGTGTTCATTCCTAAGTATAGAAGATATAAGCTATAAGGTTGGATTCCTTTTTTACCTTCTGTGGTGTAATGGTAGCGCCTTGAATTAGTAATCATAAGTCCTAGGTTCGAGTCCCGGTCTGGGTAAAAAATGATTCATGTTTTCACATATGTAAGGTGCTTATTTGATATTTCATACCTGAATGAGATTGGGAATTGAATTAAATGCTTAAATGAAGCCACGAGTGAGGTTGGGTAATCTGTAATATGAACATAGTGGCATCCAGATAAAATGCGTTCATTCCTAAGTATAGCAGATATAAGCTATAAGGTTGGATTCCTTTTTTACCTTCTGTGGTGTAGTGGTAGCACCTTGACTTAGTAATCATAAATCCTATTTCCGATTCCCGGTCGGGGTAAAAAATGATTCATGTTTTCACATATGTGATGTGCTTATTTGATATTTCATACCCGAATGAGATTGGGAATTGAATTAAATGCTAAAATGAAGCCACGAGTGAGGTTGGGGAATCTGTAATATGGACATAGTGGCATTCAGACAGAATGCGTTCATTCCTAAGTATAGCAGATATAAGCTATAAGGTTGGATTCCTTTTTTACCTTCTGTGGTGTAGTGGTAGCGCCTTGACTTAGTAATCATAAGTCCTAGGTTCGAGTCCCGGTCGGGGTAAAAAATGATTCATGTTTTCACATATGTAAGGTGCTTATTTGATATTTCATGCCCGAATGAGATTGGGAATTGAATTAAATGGTAAAATGAAGCCATGAGTGAGGTTGGGGAATCTGTAAAATGAACATAGTGGCATTCAGATAGAATGCGCTCATTCCTAAGTATAGCAGATATAAGCTATAAGGTTGGATTCCTTTTTTACCTTCTGTGGTGTAGTGGTAGCGCCTTGACTTAGTAATCATAAGTCCTATATTCGAGTCCCGGTCGGGGTAAAAAATGATTCATGTTTTCACATATGTAATGTGCTTATTTGATATATCATGCCCGAATGAGATTGGGAATTGAATTAAATGGTAAAATGAAGCCGCAAGTGAGGTTGGGGAATCTGTAATATGAACATAGTGGCATTCAGATAGAATGCGTTCATTCCTAAGTATAGCAGATATAAGCTATAAGGTTGGATTCCTTTTTTACCTTCTTTGGTGTAGTGGTAGCGCCTTGACTTAGTAATCATAAGTCCTAGGTTCGAGTCCCGGTCGGGGTATAAAATGATTCATGTTTTCACATATGTAATGTGCTTATTTGATATTTCATGCCCGAATGAGATTGGGAATTGAATTAGATGCTAAAATGAAGCCACGAGTGAGGTTGGGGAATCTCTAATATGAACATAGTGGCATTCAGATAAAATGCGTTCATTCCTAAGTATAGCAGATATAAGCTATAAAGTTTTATTCCTTTTTTACCTTCTGTGGTGTAGTGGTAGCGCCATGACTTAATAATCATAAGTCCTAGGTTCGAGTCCCGGTCGGGTTAAAAAATGATTCATGTTTTCACATATGTAATGTGCTTATTTGATATATATATATATATATATATATATATATATATATATATATATATATATATATATATATATATATATATATATATATATATATATATATATATATATATATATATATATATATATATATATATATATATATATATATATATATATATATATATATATATATATATATATATATATATATATATATATATATATATATATATATATATATATATATATATATATATATATATATATATATATATATATATATATATATATATATATATATATATATATATATATATATATATATATATATATATATATATATATATATATATATATATATATATATATATATATATATATATATATATATATATATATATATTAAAAAACTTGCTAAAGTGGACAGAAACATCAATTTTTATTAATATATTTGCTTGTAATGGTGCTTATAATACTGCTCTCACATCTGGAGTTCTTCTTGATAGGTTTAAATCTAAGGCATTCTGAGTCCTCAGTAACCCTTGTCCTATAATTTAGATTTTCTTTCTCTTCACCTTAAGGTATCATTCATCTCTCTTTGCTACTTCCTGCACTGCTCTGATAAGTTGGCGATTTGCATGTCTTCTTTGCTAAAGAGGCCATGCAATACTCGCTTAGCGGTCTCATCTCACAGGTACTGTGTGGAAATTTTGTAGCTTGCTGATTGGTTAGTGCAGTGACTGCTTCCATCTCCAGACTGGAGCCCACTTTCTCTTTGTCTTTCCGAACACTTCTAGCATATATTATTTCAAAACGCTAATCTAATATCATCTCATAACCTCAGCCTGCCACATAAGTTGGTCTTATTTGCTTTATCTATTTTTTCAGCCTTTTTTTCCCTATATTTATAATTTTCTTATTTCTGCCTTGTCCTTTAGCATCTATACTTTCTGCATCTTAGTTTTCTTGGTACTCGGACTCGCTGAGGGCAGTTTCCTGGCCTGTCCTGTTGCCACACTCATAAAAAATAATTTAATATGTTTTTTTTATCTTTTACGTGCCTTGAAAGGCTTCCAGGCTTAGTATAATTTTGTTAGCAATAATAGGACAAAACTCTGTTATAAATGAAAAATTATAATACTTATGTTTGCCTTTCTCCATTTTCTTTTCAAGAAAAGGGGTTTACCAGCTACAAAGTGAGTGTTACATATTTTTATTTTTCAGTTCATAAATTTTAAGTTAAAATATATTTCAGACTCCTGATTTTAGCTTCTATCAAGTACAAATAATAATCCCTTCCTCGTGATTATTTTTATAGCCTTTTGATATTCTTCTTAAAATATTCGTCTTGTATATCTTTTTGGTATATCAAGTTTACTTCTGCAAAAAAATATCTGAGCCCTTATCGTT
>JAXCGZ010011374.1:115000-135000 GCA_037179515.1 Halocaridina rubra | reverse complement strand
CATGTATTCTCATAATAATTTACTTTGCATAATACAGTAGATAATTTTAGTAGAATAGGACATCGCTCATGTGAAGTATGTTTTAGTTATGCACTTGATAAGTAATTGTTGCCGATTTCCTTGCACTCACAATAACACACATGCCTGGTGTTAGTGATTTAAATATCATGTATTCTCTTAATCATTTACGATGCATAATACAGTGGACAATTTTAGTAATCTAGAACATCGCTCATGTGAAATATATTTACTTATGCACTTGATAAGTAATTGTTGGCGATTTCCTTGCACTCACAATAACATACATACATGGTTTTGGTGATTTAAATATCATGTATTCTCTTAATCATTTACGATGCATAATACAGTGGACAATTTTAGTAGTCCAGGGCATTGCTCATGTGAAGTATGATTTACTTATGCACTTGATAAGTAATTGTTGCTGATTTCCTTGCACTCACAATAACACACATACATGGTGTTGGTGATTTAAATATCAAATATGCTCTTAATCATTTACGATGCATAATACAGTGGGCAATTTTAGTAGTCTAGGACGTCACTCACGGGAAATATGTTTTACTTATGCATTTGAAAAGTAATTGTTGCCGATTTCATTGCACTCACAATAACACACATATAAAATGGAACCGATCAGGAGACGGGAAGATACGAGCTTTGGGCTCTTTCCCGTAAACACAATTAGGTAATCACAAGGTGTTGGTGATTTAAATATCATGTATTCTCTTAATCATTTACGATGCATAATACAGTGGACAATTTTAGTAGTTTAGAACATCGCTCATGTGAAGTATGTTTTACTTATGCACTTGATAATTAATTGATGCAGATTTCCTTGCACTCACAATAACACAAATACCTGGTTGGTGATTTAAATATCATGTATTCTCTTAATCATTAACGATGCATAATACAGTGGTAAATTTTAGTAGTCTTTGGACATTGCTCATGTGAAGTATGTTTTACTTATGCACTTGATAAGTAATGTTGCCGATTTCCTTGCACTCACAATAACACACATAACTGGTGTTGATGATTTAAATATCATGTATTCTCATAATAATTTACTTTGCATAATACAGTGGATAATTGTAGTAGTATAGGACATCGCTCATGTGAAATATGTTATACTTATGCACTTGATAAGTAATTGTTGCCGATTTCCTTGCACTCACAATAACACACATGCCTGGTGTTGGTGATTTAAATATAATGTATTCTCTTAATCATTTACGATGCATAATACAGTGGACAATTTTAGTAGTATAGGACATCGCTCATGTGAAGTATGTTTAATTATGCACTTGATAAGTAATTGTTGCCGATATCCTTGCACTCACAATAACACGCATACCTGGTGCTGGTGATTTAAATATCATGTATTCTCTTAATCATTTACGATGCATAATACAGTGGTAAATTTTATTAGTCTTTAGACATTGCTCATGTGAAGTATGTTTTACTTATGCACTTGATAAGTAATGTTGCCTATGTCCTTGCACTCACAATAACACACATAACTGGTGTTGGTGATATAAATATCATGTATTCTCATAATAATTTACTTTGCATACTACAGTGGATAATTTTAGTAGTATAGGACATCGCTCATGTGAAGTATGTTTTAGTTATGCACTTGATAAGTAATTGTTGCCGATTTCCTTGCACTCACAATAGCACACATGCCTGGTGTTAGTGGTTTAAATATCATGTATTCTGTTAATCATTTACGATGCATAATACAGTGGACAATTTTAGTAGTCTAGGACATCGCTCATGTGAAGTATGTTTTATTTATGCACTTGATAAGTAATTGTTGCCGATTTCTTTGCACTCACAATAACACGCATACCTGGTGCTGGTGATTTAAATATCATGTATTCTCTTAATCATTTACGATGCATAATACAGTGGACAATTTTAGTAGTCCAGGGCATTGCTCATGTGAAGTATGATTTACTTATGCACTTGATAAGTAATTGTTGCTGATTTCCTTGCACTCACAATAACACACATACATGGTGTTGGTGATTTAAATATCATGTATTCTCTAAATCATTTACGATGCATAATACAGTGGGCAATTTTAGTAGTCTAGGATGTCACTCACGTGAAATATGTTTTACTTATGCATTTGAAAAGTAATTGTTGCCGATTTCCTTGCACTCACAATAACACATATATAAAATGGAACCGATCAGGAGGCGGGAAGAGACGAGCTTTGGGCTCTTTCCCGTAAACACAATTAGGTAATCACAAGGTGTTGGTGATTTAAATATCATGTATTCTCTTAATCATTTACGATGCATAATACAGTGGACAATTTTAGTAGTCTAGAACATCGCTCATGTGAAGTATGTTTTACTTATTCACTTGATAAGTAATTGATGCAGATTTCCTTGCACTCACAATAACACAAATACCTGGTTGGTGATTTAAATATCATGTATTCTCTTAATCATTAACGATGCATAATACAGTGGTAAATTTTAGTAGTCTTTGGACATTGCTCATGTGAAGTATGTTTTACTTATGCACTTGATAAGTAATGTTGCCGATTTTCTTGCACTCACAATAACACACATAACTGGTGTTGATGATTTAAATATCATGTATTCTCATAATAATTTACTTTGCATAATACAGTGGATAATTTTAGTAGTCTAGGACATCGCTCATATGAAGTATGTTTAATTATACACTTGATAAGTAATTGTTGCCGATTTCCTTGCACTCACAATAACACGCATACCTGGTGCTGGTGATTTAAATATCATGTATTCTCTTAATCATTTACGATGCATAATACAGTGGTAAATTTTATTAGTCTTTAGACATTGCTCATGTGAAGTATGTTTTACTTATGCACTTGATAAGTTATGTTGCCGATTTCCTTGCACTCACAGTAACACACATAACTGGTGTTGGTGATATAAATATCATGTATTCTCATAATAATTTACTTTGCATACTACAGTGGATAATTTTAGTAGTATAGGACATCGCTCATGTGAAGTATGTTTTAGTTATGCACTTGATAAGTAATTGTTGCCGATTTCCTTGCACTCACAATAACGCACATGCCTGGTGTTAGTGCTTCAAATATCATGTATTCTCTTAATAATTTACGATGCATAATACAGTGGACAATTTTAGTAGTCCAGGACATCGCTCATGTGAAGTATGTTTTATTTATGCACTTGAAAAGTAATTGTTGCCGATTTTATTGCATTCACAATAACACGCATACCTGGTGCTGGTGACTTAAATATCATGTATTCTCTTAATCATTTACTATGCATAATACAGTGGACAATTTTAGTAATCTAGAACATCGCTCATGTGAAATATATTTACTTATGCACTTGATAAGTAATTGTTGGCGATTTCCTTGCACTCACAATAACATACATGGTGTTGGTGACTTAAATATCATGTATTCTCTTAATCATTTACGATGCATAATACAGTGGACAATTTTAGTAGTCCAGGGCATTGCTCATGTGAAGTATGATTTACTTATGCATTTGATAAGTAATGTTGCCGATTTCCTTGCACTCACAATAACACACATTACAGGTGTTGGTGATTTAAATATCATTTATTCTCATAATAATATACTTTGCATAATACAGTGGATAATATTAGTAGTTTAGGACATCGCTCATGTGAAGTATGTTTTACTTATGCACTTGATAAGTAATTGTTGCCGACTTCCTTGCACTCACAATAAGACACATGCCTGGTGTTGGTGATTTAAATATCATATATTCTCTTAATCATTTACGATGCATAATACAGTGGACAATTTTAGTAGTCTAGGACATCGCTCATGTGAAGTATGTTTAATTATGCACTTAATAAGTAATTGTTGTCGATTTCCTTGCACTCACAATAACATACATACATGGTATTGGTGATTTAAATATCACGTATTCTCTTAATCATTTACGATGCATAATACAATGGACAATTTTAGTAGTCCAGGGCATTGCTCATGTGAAGTATGATTTACTAATGCACTTGATAAGTAATTGTTGCTGATTTCCTTGCACTCACAATAACACACATACATGGTGTTGGTGATTTAAATATTATGTATTCTCTAAATCATTTACGATGCATAATACAGTGGGAAATTTTAGTAGTCTAGGACGTCACTCACGTGAAATATGTTTTACTTATGCATTTGTTAAGTAATTGTTGCCGATTTCCTTGCACTCACAATAACACACATATAAAATGGAACCGATCAGGAGACGGGAAGATACGAGATTTGGGCTCATTCCCTTAAACACAATTAGGTAGTCACATGGTGTTGGTGATTTAAATATCATGTATTCTCTTAATCATTTACAATGCATAATACAGTGGACAATTTTAGTAGTCTAGAACATCGCTCATTTGAAGTATTTTTTACTTATGCACTTGATAAGTAATTGATGCAGATTTCCTTGCACTCACAATAACACAAATACCTGGTTGGTGATTTAAATATCATGTATTCTCCTAATCATTTACGATGCATAATACAGTGGTAAATTTTAGTAGTCTTTAGACATTGCTCATGTGAAGTATGTTTTACTTATGCACTTGATAAGTAATGTTGCCGATTTCCTTGCACTCACAATAACACACATAGCTGGTGTAGGTGACTTAAATATCATGTATTCTCATAATAATTTACTTTGCATAATATAGTGGATAATTTTAGTAGTATAGGACATCGCTCATGTGAAGTATGTTTTATTTATGCACTTGATAAGTAATTGTGGCCAATTTCCTTGCACTCACAATAACACACATGCCTGGTGTTGGTGATTTAAATATCATGTATTCTCTTAATCATTTACGATGCATAATACAGTGGACAATTTTAGTATTCTAGGACATCGCTCATGTGAAGTATGTTTTATTTATGCACTTGATAAGTAATTGTTGCCGAGTTCCTTGCACTTACAATAACACGCATACCTGGTGCTGGTGATTTAAATATCATGTATTCTCTTAATCAATTACAATGCATAATACAGTGGACAATTTTAGTAATCTAGAACATCGCTCATGTGAAATATATTTACTTATGCACTTGATAAGTAATTGTTGGCGATTTCCATGCACTCACAATAACATACATACATGGTGTTGGTGATTTAAATATCATGTATTCTTTTAATTATGTACGATGCATAATTCAGTGGACAATTTTAGTAGTCCAGGGCATTGCTCATGTGAAGTATGTTTTACTTATGCTCTTGATAAGTAATTGTTCCCGATTTCCTTGCACTCACAATAACAAACATACCTGATATTGGTGATTTAAATATCATGTATTCTCTTAATCATTTACGATGCATAATACAGTGGTAAATTTTATTAGTCTTTAGACATTGCTCATGTGAAGTATGTTTTACTTATGCACTTGATAAGTAATGTTGCCTATGTCCTTGGTGGACAATTTTAGTAGTCCAGGGCATTGCTCATGTGATGTATGTTTTACTTAAGCTCTTGATAAATAATTGTTGCCGATTTCCTTGCACTCACAATAACACACATGCTTGGTGTTGGTGATTTAAATAACATGTATTCTCTTAATCATTTACGATGCATAATACAGAGGACAATTTTAGGAGTCCAGGGCATTGCTCATGTGAGTATGTTTTACTTATGCTCTTGATAAGTAATTGTTGCCGATTATCTTGCACTCACAATAACACACATACCTGGTGAATGTAATTTAAATATCATGTATTCTCATAATCATTTTCAATGCATAATACAGCGGACAATTTTAGTAGTTTAGAACATCGCTCATGTGAAATATATTTACTTATGCACTTGAGAAGTAATTGTTGCCGATTTCCTTGCACTCACAATAACACACATACCTATTGTTGGTGATTTAAATATCAAATATGCTTTTAATAATTTACGATGCATAATACAGTGGGCAATTTTAGTAGTCTAGGACAACACTCACGTGAAGTATGTTTTACTTATGCACTTGATAAGTAATTGTTCCCGATTTCCTTGCACTCACAATAACACACATACATGGTGTTGGTGATTTAAATATCATATATTATCTTAATCATTTACGATGCATAATACAGTGGACAATTTTAGTAGTCTAGAACATCTCTCATTTGAAGTATGTTTTACTTATGCACTTGATAAGTAATTTTTGCAGATTTCCTTGCACTCACAATAACACAAATACCTGGTTTGTGATTTAAATATCATGTATTCTCTTAATCATTAACGACGCATAATACAGTGGTAAATTTTAGTAGCCTTTAGACATTGCTCATGTGAAGTATGTTTTACTTATGCACATGAAAAGTAATTGTTGCCGATTTCCTTGCACTCACAATAACAAACATACCTGATATTGGTGATTTAAATATCATGTATTCTCTTAATCATTTACGATGCATAATACGGTGGTAAATTTTATTAGTCTTTAGACATTGCTCATGTGAAGTATGTTTTACTTATGCACTTGATAAGTAATGTTGCCTATGTCCTTGCACTCACAATAAAACACATAACTGGTGTTGGTGATATAAATATCATGTATTCTCATAATAATTTACTTTGCATAATACAGTGGATAATTTTAGTAGTATAGGACATCGCTCATGTGAAGTATGTTTTAGTTATGCACTTGATAAGTAATTGTTGCCGATTTCCTTGCACTCACAATAGCACACATGCCTGGTGATAGTGATTTAAATATCATGTATTCTCTTAATCATTTACGATGCATAATACAGTGGACAATTTTAGTAGTCTAGGACATCGCTCATGTGAAGTATGTTTTATTTATGCACTTGATAAGTAACTGTTGCCGATTTCTTTGCACTCACAATAACACGCATACCTGGTGCTGGTGATTTAAATATCATGTATTCTCTTAATCATTTACGATGCATAATACAGTGGACAATTTTAGTAGTCCAGGGCATTGCTCATGTGAAGCATGATTTACTTATGCACTTGATAAGTAATTGTTGCTGATTTCCTTGCACTCACAATAACACACATACATGGTGTTGGTGATTTAAATATCATGTATTCTCTAAATCATTTACGATGCATAATACAGTGGGCAATTTTAGTAGTCTAGGACGTCACTCACGTGAAATATATTTTACTTATGCATTTGATAAGTAATTGTTGCCGATTTCCTTGCACTCACAATAACACACATATAAAATGGAACCGATCAGGAGACGGGAAGATTCGAGCTTTGGGCTCTTTCCCGTAAACACAATTAGGTAATCACATGGTGTTGGTGATTTAAATATCATGTATTCTCTTAATCATTTACGATGCATAATACAGTGGACAATTTTAGTAGTCTAGAACATCTCTCATGTGAAGTATGTTTTACTTATGCACTTGATAAGTAATTGATGCAGATTTCCTTGCACTCACAATAACACAAATAACTGGTTGGTGATTAAAATATCATGTATTCTCTTAATCATTTACGATGCATAATACAGTGGACAATTTTAGTAGTCCAGGACATTGCTCATGTGAAGTATGATTTACTTAAGCTCTTGATTAGTAATTGTTGCCGATTTCCTTGCACTCACAATAACACATGCCTGGTGTTGGTGATTTAAATAACATGTATTCTCTTAATAATTTACGATGCATAATACAGTGGACAATTTTAGTAGTCCAGGGTATTGCTCATGTGAAGTATGTTTTACTTATGCTCTTGATAAGTAAATGATGCAGATTTCCTTGCACTCACAATAAATCAAATACCTGGTTGGTGATTTAAATATCATGTATTCTCTTAATCATTAACGATGCACAATACAGTGGTAAATTTTAGTAATCTTTAGACATTGCTCATGTGAAGTATGTTATACTTATGCACTTGAAAATTAATTGTTGCCGATTACCTTGCACACACAATAACAAACATACCTGATGTTGCTGATTTAAATATCATGTATTCTCTTAATCATTTACGATGCATAATCCAGTGGACAATTTTAGTTGTACAGGGCATTGCTCATATGAAGTATGTTTTACTTATGCTCTTGATAAATAATTGTTGCCGATTTCCTTGCATTACACATGCCTGGTGTTGGTGATTTAAATATCATGTATTCTCTTAATCATTTACAATGCATAATACAGTGGACAATTTTAGTAGTCCATGGCATTGCTCATGTGAAGTATGTTTTACTTATGCTCTTGATAAGTAATTGTTGCTGATTTCCTTTCACTCACAATAACACACATGCCTGGTGTTGGTGATTTAAATATCATATATTCTCTTAATCATTTACGATGCATAATACAGTGGACAATTTTAGTATGCCAGGACATCGCTCATGTGAAGTATGTTTTATGTATGCACTTGATAAGTAATTGTTGCCGATTTCCTTGCACTCACAATAACACGCATACCTGGTGCTGGTGATTTAAATATCAAGTATTCTCTTAATCATTTACGATGCATATTACAGCGGACAATTTTAGTAGTCTAGAACATCGCTCATGTGAAGTATATTTACTTATGCACTTGATAAGTAATTGTTGCCGATTTCCTTGCACTCACAATAACACAAATACCTGGTTGGTGATTTAAATATCATGTATTCTCTTAATCATTACGATGCATAATACAGTGGTAAATTTTAGTAGTCTTTAGACATTGCTCATGTGAAGTATGTTTTACTTATGCACTTGAAAAGTAATTGTTGCCGATTTCCTTGCACACACAATAACAAACATACCTGATGTTGCTGATTTAAATATCATGTATTCTCTTAATCATTTACGATGCATAATACAGTGGACAATTTCAGTAGTCCAGGGCATTGCTCATGTTGTGTATGTTTTACTTAAGCTCTTGATAAGTAATTGTTGCCGATTTCCTTGCACTCACAATAACACACATGCCTGGTGTTGGTGATTTAAATAACATATATTCTCTTAATCATTTACGATGCATAATACATTTGACAATTTTAGTAGTCCAGGGCATTGCTCATGTGAAGTATGTTTTACTTATGCTCTTGATAAGTAATTGATGCAGATTTCCTTGCACTCACAATAACACAAATACCTGGTTTGTGATTTAAATATCATGTATTCTCTTAATCATTAACGATGCATAATACAGTGGTAAATTTTAATATTCTTTAGACATTGCTCATGTGAAGTATGTTTTACTTATGCTCTTGAAAAGTAATTTTTGCCGATTTCCTTGCAAACACAATAACAAACATACCTGATGTTGCTGATTTAAATATTATGTATTCTCTTAATCATTTACGATGCATAATACGGTGGACAATTTTAGTAGTCCAGGGCATTGCTCATGTGATGTATGTTTTACTTAAGCTCTTGATAAGTAATTGTTCCCGATTTCCTTGCACTCACAATAACACACATGCTTGGTGTTGGTGATATAAATATCATGTATTCTCATAATAATTTACTTTGCATAATACAGTGGATAATTTTAGTAGTATAGGACATCGCTCATGTGAAGTATGTTTTAGATATGCACTTGATAAGTAATTGTTGCCGATTTCCTTGCACTCACAATAGCACACATGCATGGTGATAGTGATTTAAATATCATGTATTCTCTTAATCATTTACGATGCATAATACAGTGGACAATTTTAGTAGTCTAGGACATCGCTCATGTGAAGTATGTTTTATTTATGCACTTGATAAGTAATTGTTGCCGATTTCTTTGCACTCACAATAACACGCATACCTGGTGCTGGTGATTTAAATATCATGTATTCTCTTAATCATTTACGATGCATAATACAGTGGACAATTTTAGTAGTCCAGGGCATTGCTCATGTGAAGTATGATTTACTTATGCACTTGATAAGTAATTGTTGCTGATTTCCTTGCACTCACAATAACACACATACATGGTGTTGGTGATTTAAATATCATGTATTCTCTAAATCATTTACGATGCATAATACAGTGGGCAATTTTAGTAGTCTAGGACGTCACTCACGTGAAATATATTTTACTTATGCATTTGATAAGTAATTGTTGCCGATTTCCTTGCACTCACAATAACACACATATAAAATGGAACCGATCAGGAGACGGGAAGATTCGAGCTTTGGGCTCTTTCCCGTAAACACAATTAGGTAATCACATGGTGTTGGTGATTTAAATATCATGTATTCTCTTAATCATTTACGATGCATAATACAGTGGACAATTTTAGTAGTCTAGAACATCTATCATGTGAAGTATGTTTTACTTATGCACTTGATAAGTAATTGATGCAGATTTCCTTGCACTCACAATAACACAAATAACTGGTTGGTGATTAAAATATCATGTATTCTCTTAATCATTTACGATGCATAATACAGTGGACAATTTTAGTAGTCCAGGACATTGCTCATGTGAAGTATGATTTACTTAAGCTCTTGATTAGTAATTGTTGCCGATTTCCTTGCACTCACAATAACACATGCCTGGTGTTGGTGATTTAAATAACATGTATTCTCTTAATCATTTACGATGCATAATACAGTGGACAATTTTAGTAGTCCAGGGTATTGCTCATGTGAAGTATGTTTTACTTATGCTCTTGATAAGTAAATGATGCAGATTTCCTTGCACTCACAATAAATCAAATACCTGGTTGGTGATTTAAATATCATGTATTCTCTTAATCATTAACGATGCACAATACAGTGGTAAATTTTAGTAATCTTTAGACATTGCTCATGTGAAGTATGTTATACTTATGCACTTGAAAAGTAATTGTTGCCGATTACCTTGCACACACAATAACAAACATACCTGATGTTGCTGATTTAAATATCATATATTCTCTTAATCATTTACGATGCATAATCCAGTGGACAATTTTAGTTGTACAGGGCATTGCTCATATGAAGTATGTTTTACTTATGCTCTTGATAAATAATTGTTGCCGATTTCCTTGCATTCACAATAACACACATGCCTGGTGTTGGTGATTTAAATATCATGTATTCTCTTAATCATTTACAATGCATAATACAGTGGACAATTTTAGTAGTCCATGGCATTGCTCATGTGAAGTATGTTTTACTTATGCTCTTGATAAGTAATTGTTGCTGATTTCCTTTCACTCACAATAACACACATGCCTGGTGTTGGTGATTTAAATATCATATATTCTCTTAATCATTTACGATGCATAATACAGTGGACAATTTTAGTAGTCCAGGACATCGCTCATGTGAAGTATGTTTTATTTATGCACTTGATAAGTAATTGTTGCCGATTTCCTTGCACTCACAATAACACGCATACCTGGTGCTGGTGATTTAAATATCAAGTATTCTCTTAATCATTTACGATGCATATTACAGCGGACAATTTTAGTAGTCTAGAACATCGCTCATGTGAAGTATATTTACTTATGCACTTGATAAGTAATTGTTGCCGATTTCCTTGCACTCACAATAACACAAATACCTGGTTGGTGATTTAAATATCATGTATTCTCTTAATCATTACGATGCATAATACAGTGGTAAATTTTAGTAGTCTTTAGACATTGCTCATGTGAAGTATGTTTTACTTATGCACTTGAAAAGTAATTGTTGCCGATTTCCTTGCACACACAATAACAAACATACCTGATGTTGCTGATTTAAATATCATGTATTCTCTTAATCATTTACGATGCATAATACAGTGGACAATTTCAGTAGTCCAGGGCATTGCTCATGTTGTGTATGTTTTACTTAAGCTCTTGATAAGTAATTGTTGCCGATTTCCTTGCACTCACAATAACACACATGCCTGGTGTTGGTGATTTAAATAACATATATTCTCTTAATCATTTACGATGCATAATACATTTGACAATTTTAGTAGTCCAGGGCATTGCTCATGTGAAGTATGTTTTACTTATGCTCTTGATAAGTAATTGATGCAGATTTCCTTGCACTCACAATAACACAAATACCTGGTTTGTGATTTAAATATCAGGTATTCTCTTAATCATTAACGATGCATAATACAGTGGTAAATTTTATTATTCTTTAGACATTGCTCATGTGAAGTATGTTTTACTTATGCTCTTGAAAAGTAATTTTTGCCGATTTCCTTGCAAACACAATAACAAACATACCTGATGTTGCTGATTTAAATATTATGTATTCTCTTAATCATTTACGATGCATAATACGGTGGACAATTTTAGTAGTCCAGGGCATTGCTCATGTGATGTATGTTTTACTTAAGCTCTTGATAAGTAATTGTTCCCGATTTCCTTGCACTCACAATAACACACATGCTTGGTGTTGGTGATTTAAATAACATGTATTCTCTTAATCATTTACGATGCATAATACAGAGGACAATTTTAGTAGTCCAGGGCATTGCTCATGTGAAGTATGTTTTACTTATGCTCTTGATAAGTAATTGTTGCCGATTTCCTTGCACTCACAATAACACACATACCTGGTGATTGTAATTTAAATATCATGTATTCTCATAATCATTTTCGATGCATGATACAGCGGACAATTTTAGTAGTCTAGAACATCGCTCATGTGAAATATATTTACTTATGCACTTGATAAGTAATTGTTGCCGATTTCCTTGCACTCACAATAACACACATACCTATTGTTGGTGATTTAAATATCAAATATACTCTTAATCATTTACGATGCATAATACAGTGGGCAATTTTAGTAGTCTAGGATATCACTCACGTGAAGTATGTTTTACTTATGCACTTGATAAGTAATTGTTGCCGATTTCCTTGCACTCACAATAACACACATACATGGTGTTGGTGATTTAAATATCATATATTCTCTTAATCATTTACGATGCATAATACAGTGGACAATTTTAGTAGTCTAGAACATCTCTCATTTGAAGTATGTTTTACTTATGCACTTGATAAGTAATTTTTGCAGATTTCCTTGCACTCACAATAACACAAATAACTGGTTTGTGATTTAAATATCATGTATTCTCTTAATCATTAACGACGCATAATACAGTGGTAAATTTTAGTAGCCTTTAGACATTGCTCATGTGAAGTATGTTTTACTTATGCACTTGAAAAGTAATTGTTGCCGATTTCCTTGCACTCACAATAACAAACATACCTGATATTGGTGATTTAAATATCATGTATTCTCTTAATCATTTACGATGCATAATACAATGGACAATTTTAGTAGTCCAGGGTATTGCTCATGTGAAGTATGTTTTACTTATGCTCTTGATAAGTATTTGTTGCTGATTTCCTTGCACTCACAATAACACACATGCCTGGTGTTGGTGACTTAAATATTATGTTTTCTCTTAATCATTTACGATGCATAATACAGTAGTCAATTTTAGTAGTCTAGGACATCGCTCATGCGAAGTGTTTTACTTATGCACTTTATAAGTAATTGTTGCCGATTTCCTTGTACTCACAATAACACACCTACCAGGTGTTGGTAATTTAAATATCATGTATTCTCCTAAATCATTTACGATGCATAATACAGTGGACAATTTTAGTAGTCTAGGACATTACCCATGTGAAGAATATTTTACTTAGCACTTGATAAGTATGCGATTGAGATTTTCTTTTTTAATTTAAATCTTTGCCACAGAATATAGTATGTAAGTAAAACAGGAAAAATGTGATCTGTAAATAACTATATATTTAATTTTTGAGTTGAAAATTTTTTCTTTCTTAATAGTTGGGGATAACAGTGGGCGGAGTGGAATCAGTGAAGTAATAAATGAACAATTAGTGAGTAATTAAAAGCACCTAGAAAATTAGTAAGTTTTTTTCTGGATGCTTGGCATTAAGATCTATTTATTTATCAGTGTCTGTTTGTCTTTTACTGCATCATTACAGATTCAGCTTAATCTAGACAACTTCGTCTTCTTCTTCTCCGTCTACATCTTTTCCCACTTTTATGTGGGGTCGATGTTTCTGGCCAGTTTTCTCCATTTGTTTCTGTTCCATACCTCATCACCCAACAAACCTTTAGATCTCAGGTCGTCATTGATGCATCACCCTCCTCCCAATATACTGCTCATCCTTCCTACCTACATGACCATACCATCTTAGTCTCCTTTCTTGTATCTTATCTGATATTTCCCTAACTTTTGAGGTACCTCTAATTACCTCGTTTCTGATCTTATCGCTTATTGTCACCCCACACATCCATCTCAACATCCTCATCTCTGTCACATCAAGTATTTTCTCTTGTGTCTTATTTATTGCCCATGTCTCTGCTCCATATATCATTGCAGGTCTCACAACTGTCTTATGCACTTTACCCCTCAACTAAATCCCTATTCTCCTATCGCACAGCACCCCAGACACTTTCTTCCAGTTCTTCCATCCCGCTTGTATTCTGTGGGTTATTTCTGACTCTAGGTCACCATCCTCTGCTCCTGTTGATACCAAATACTTGAACTTTTCAACTCTTTTCAACCCCCCCCCTGCAAATTGACCTCCCCACCCTCATCATCTCTCACCCTCAAGTACTCTGTCTTCTTCCTGCTGATTTTCAGTACTCTATCTTCCATCACTCTTCTCCACTCCTCAAGCTTCTCCCCAACTACCTCTCGTCTGTTGCTACACAGTACAATGTCATCAGCAAAGAGCATACACCATGGTGACTGATCTCTAATACCCTGGATTACTACATCCAAGACCAGATCAAATAGATATGGACTCAAAGCAGACCCTTGATGCAGACCAACATTTACTGAGAGACTTTTTGTCAAGCCCACACTTCTCTTAACATTTGCCTCTGCCCTCTCATACATATCTTGGATGATTTTCACATATTTTTCTGGGACCCCCTTGCCTCTAATACACCTCCACACCTCTTGTCATGGTACTCGATCATATGCCATATCCAGGTCAGTAAAGACCATATGCAGTCCTTTCTGTTTCTCCCGATGTTTTTCCATCATTTGTCTCAAGGCACATATGGCATCCACTGTCCCTCTTCCAGGTATTAAGCCAAGCTGTTCATCCCCAATTGTCGTTACCTCTCTGAGTCTCCTCTCTATTATCTTCTCCCATATCTTCATAGTATGACTTAACAACTTTATACCTCTATAGTTTCCACACTCCTGAATGTCTCCCTTCCCTTTATAGATTGGGATGATTAGGTTTCCTCTCTACTCCTCTTGCATCTTTTCCTGACTAAAGATCTGTTGCATTAAGTCCCACAAGATATCTATTCCTTTCTCTCTAAGACTCTTCCATACCTCCACTGGTATCTTATCAGGCCCTGCTGCCTTTCCATTTTTCATTTTCCTTACTGCCCGCTCTACCTCCCTTCTAGTCACTGTTGTTGTAACTGCTTCATTTGGAAGTCCATCTTCAAATACTGCTCTTGGGTTCTCTTCATTTAGTAATCCTACAAATTAACTTTCCCATCTGATTTTTATTTCATCCTCTTCTGCTAAGACTACTCCATGGTTATCCTTTATTTGTCTTACTTGGGTCAAGTCCTTGGATGCAGCCTCTCGGGCCTTGGCAATTCGCCATATTTTCTTCTCTCCTTCTGATGTTTCCAGATCTTCATAGACTTCATTCAATGTCTCTGCCTTTGCCTTTCCTACTGCTCTCTTTGCATCCTTTTTTGTCTGCTTGTACTCTTCTTTATCCTGCTCCAGGCCTGGTAAATCTGCCTTTTTCTTAGCTTCTTTCTTGTTCTTCACCCATTCTTGCACTTCCTCATTCCACCACCATGACTCTTTATCATTTGGGGGTTTCCTTCCTGATGACTTTCCAAGTACCTCCTCACCAACCCTCAAAATCACCTTACTATTCTCTGTCCACCATTCTTGTACATCCTCATGCAACCTTCTCGCTTCCAACACTCTTCCCTTAAACATAGCTCTTAGCTCTGCATCTTTCAATCTCCACCACTTTATCTTTGGGTCCATCCTCGGCTTCTTACTTTTCCTACATTTCCTGAGCCTGCAATCAGTTACTACTATCCTATGTTGCACTGCTACACTCTCCCCATTTATTACTTTGCAGTTGCTAATCTCCTTCAGATGGTCTCTCCTACACAACAATAAGTCTATCTGGCTCTCACTTCCGCCACTACTGTATGTAATCAATCTGTTTTCTTTTTTCTCAAAGAATGTGTTGACCAATGCCAGATCAAATGCCACTGCAAAATCAATCACTCTCTCACCCCCCAGCCCCCATGAACTCTACTTATCCCAGCCCTCCCAATTCCCAAGTGGCTATTTAGATCTCCTCTCAAAATCACCCTCTCCCTTATAGGAATGTTCTAAGCTCCTGGTCCATCTCCTCCCAAAATGCATCCTTCACCTCCGCTGTACAACCAGTTTGTGGGGCATAGGCACATACCACATTGACTACTGTTTCTCCCAGTCCAAGCTTTAAACTCATAATTCTGTCACTCATTCTATTCACACCAAGTAAGCTTTCCTTTAGGTTTGAATAGTATTATTCCTACACCATTCCTCCCTTCCTCATTTGCTCCACTATAGAACAATTTGCAAACCTCACCCAGTTCCCTCACCTTATTTTCTATCCACCTGGTCTCCTGCACACACAGCACTCCAATTCTCCTCCTCTCCATCAGATCCACCAGTTATCGCCCCTTCCCAGTCATCGTCCCCACATTAAGAGTGCCCACCTGCAGCACCACCTCTGACACTCTCCCTCGAGCTTGCCTCTTTAACCCGACCTGCCCATGACTGGGTAGCCTTTGCTGTCTTTCCAGAGGGGTCAGGCGAAGCCCCAACGCGTCGCCAAAGGGGAACGCCCTAGTATGGTGACTATTCTCGTTATCTGTACTGGTCATATATTTTTATTGGCAAATTTTTTTATGGCTGGATGCCCTTCCTGCCACCAACCCTCCCCATCTACCCGGGATTGGGATCGGCACCAAGTTGAGGCTGGCTTCCCCCCCTCAGTGGTTGGGTTAGCTTAATCTAGACAACAAGCAAGCTATTTGTCAACTTAATCCTGTCTGTAATGTATTGTACATCTGTCGGTACCCATTATTCTATCAAGTTGTCAATTTGATTATCTGTCTAGCTAGTTGTTATATATGGCATAAACTTTACTCGGAGGTAATTGCTACTGACCACATAACGTCTTACGTGGGAGGTTCAGATGACCTTGAAATTTGGTCACCCTTAACAAAGGTACCTGTATGAAATTTCTTCTTTGTCCATGAAAAGATAATTTATTTTGTTTTCTCTTTGTCAAGCTGAAGACGTAGAAAGGATGGTAGTATCGTCTGTCATCTCTTAGCCTCAGCCGTTGATGAATTAATGGCAGGTTCATTAGAGAAACCACCTGTCATTTCTATCATTCTTATTGTATGGAAATTTCACTTACTTTTTCATAATTTCCATAATTGAGAAGATTACTTAGTTGTCTCTTTGTCATGGAAAGGATGTGTTAAGGATATTAGTGTTATCTATCGTATCTTATCTCCAGCCAGTGATGACAAACCTGCGAGTTCCCGAGTGGAATCATTTCTATATTATATCTATTATTTCTCCTTCTTCCATGCTTGTGAAGAAAAGTTTATGTATTCTTAAACACCCTAAGTCTTTCTTTGCTCTCTCCTTTTTTTCATTAATATTTTTGTGATATGTGGTCCATAACTTCAGTATTAGGTGAATATCAACTTTCTTAATATAAATAAATAAACTGGATTTACAATCCCTGTTACAAATCTAACTTTCACATCATTGCAACATAGTGGAATGTTACATTTAACGCACCAGCCCATTTAAGCCGCATTCATATTTAAGGTAACTTATATTCAAGAAGGAGTGGATGTTTTCTACTGATTATCCTCTGCCTCCTTTTGTCCATACTTTATTTCTCTCCTCTTCTACGTTTTAATTTCTCTTTCTTTTAGAGAGGGGTGCTAGAATTCCTCTTTCGTGTTCCTTTTGTGTGCCATAAAAGTCGACTCTAAGTGGGATAGAAAGAGGAGAAAGAGAATTTCCCTCATCATATATTCCTCCCTCAAAGAGCCAAAGTATTTACGGTTTCTGATAGAAAAATTCCAGCCTGAACTCCAATAATTGGGCTAAAAATATGTGGTTGTGGAACGGGGAGAGCAAAAGAGAAGGAATTGGATATGTATTTGTGAAAAGAGAGAAAGATGTGATGGAATTTATTAAGCCAAATATGAAAAAGAAGGGAGACTTTTTCCTCTCTACTTTAACTGGATCACCCCTTTACAAGGGGTATCATAGCCTTGAATGTAAATAATGATTTTTAAGAAGAAAGGAAAAATATGCTGTCTCTGCAGGATGTAAATGTGAATGAGAATTAAATTTTTTTCTTTTTTATTAATAATGACTTTATTTTCCAAAGATGTCCATTTTATTGAACCTTTATAATAGGCCATTTTAACTTTCTGCAATGCAATTCATCATTGACCTGTGGATTCTGGAGAAAATGTGGAATATGAGAATTCATTTGTTATCTTAAGTCCTTTTCACGTATTGGAAAAGTTTTTGTGAGATATTGCATATTGAAAAAGAGGGTAAGAACTGGAAAGTTGTCTTTTTGCCATAGCTTAGTTTTAGAGGATTCATGCTTCCATATTTCGATGCTTTCGTGTCCTTTTTCAAGGGAGGGGGAGGGATTATCTTCATAGCAATCTCCAGCATTTAACCTCAGCTGAATCTCGACTAGAAGATGAAGAGAGTGAAGAGGAAGAGAGAGGAGCGGACGAGGAAGAAAAGCAAAAAGTTAAGTAAGGAACATTGGGAAAAATATTGGCAGTTATTTTCATTTTTGCTGGGTGATTTTCAACTCACATTCAGATATATATTACTGTAAATATATATATTTTTTTTACAGAAATATCATTCAGTAAGTGGTATATTTAAATAGAAGCACAAGGCAACGTAGACAATATCTTCTCTGTAAGAATATATCTTATTAGAAGATATCAGAGTTGTTAGGATGTGGTGAATAGATACATTGTAACTCTCTAAAATTTATTTATTCTAATAACACAAAAAGGTGCTCCATTTCATAGTGACTTAACGATATTTTACTATGCTCTGATGCTGTTCATGGGTATTATCGTTCACTCTCATGTAATGATTATTGAGTTTTGACAATAATAAGTCAATCTTGTTCTGTGTAACCAATATTAAGATATCGTCTCTGGTCATTAAAATGAGCTCCTTCCTGTCGGTATTCATGGTGAGTTTAAATTGCTCAGTAGGTGCCATTGTGACATTTTGACACCAATGAGAGCATGGCTCACACTGGTGAGCATAAATTAAAGGTGAACATTAGTTCTGGTTAATATAAAGTAAGGATGGATATTGGAAATCATGTACAAACTCCATCCACAAGAATCAGTCAGTCATTTGACAATGCATAATGCAATATGAAACGTCAAATTTAAAAACAATACCTTCTCTACGGAAGTGTACAGTAAATAACCATACTTAGAAATATGTCTGAATCAGGGAAGTGAGTGCCCTCAACGATATAAGACAACAGAAATAAACCGCTACATAAAATGAGCTCTCACTCACTGTTTGGACGTGCAAAGAGTACCTTTACTAATAAGAAGAGTATCACAAATTCTTTTCCATGATGGATACTCTAATAAAGAATTAAATGCTCAGACAAAAAAAAATCATTTACACCAGTGGCAAAATAAGAATAAAGGGACATTGCCATTCTCAGAAAATATTAACAAATAAAATATACAGATGTATTAGTAAAGTATCATGAACAATAACTACAAGAATAAATAAAAAAATATGAAATATATAATCAGATATAATATGTAATAAAATATGTTCAGGTTTGGGGAAACTAATATGAACAGAGTGGCATTCATATAGAATTCAGTCATTCCTACTATAGCAGAAAAAAGCTTTAAGGTTTGTTTCCTTTTAACTTTCTGTGGTATAGATAATTGAGCCTTAGCATAGTAATTATA
>JAXCGZ010011374.1:87500-110000 GCA_037179515.1 Halocaridina rubra | reverse complement strand
TAGTAAACTTACTTATAAGAATTTCATGATTTACACTGTCGAAGGCTTTCGATAAGTCTAATAATACAAGCAGAGAGATTTTTTCCATATCTGTATTATTATAGATACTATTCGTAACTTTGAGCAGTGCAGATTCCGTCGAGAGTTTCAGTTTGAAACCATGTTGGTTAATAGCTAATAGTCTATTTGACTCTAAATATTACATAAGTTGGCATGCAACAATTTTTTCTAATATTTTAGAGAATATGGGTAGCAAGGATATGGGATGATAGTTTGTCACATCTTCTCTGTCCCCCTTTTTATGCAGAGGTATTGCATGTGACTATTTCCAAGAGTCAGGAATCTTTTTAGTAACAATGGAAGTCTTCATAATAGTTAGATGAATTGAAATGCTATAACATCTGGACCATAAGAGCCAGAGTTTCTTAGGCTCTTTATGGTAAGAATTAGGGTAGCACAATCGATAGGATTTGTCTTGAAGTATTCTCTTGTGTTTACATTGGAAGAATTGACATTAAAGTAATTACTCATATACACTGATTTGATGCTTTCTTGAGTTTTCTCATATGTATTTTTGCCAACGTTAACAAATTAGTTATTAAAGTTTTCCGCTTTGTCTTTCAACTCTGTAATATTTTCATAATTTTCTGAGGTAGTATTTCATTTGGTATCATGCTTCTTATCACTTTCCATGTTGCCGCTGTATCATGTCTAGATTCATTAAATTTTTTTTTTTTTTGTAAAAGTCTTTTTTACTTACATTGATGAGAGATCTGACACATTCTTTTCTGCTTTATAATTCTCGAAGAGTCATAACATATTTATTCAATTTTAGCTCTTTTTGTATTTGATTTCTGATATGCATTGCATCTTTGATGATATTAGTTAGCCAGGGGGCTGAGGGGTGGGTTATTTTTCTTGCTACAATGGGTGCACAACTATCTAAGCATTCACAGAAGACTTATGTTAGAATTTCAACCTGCAAATCAACGTTATCTTGTGTTTATAATACTATTAAGTACATTTGTGCTGTTGATTAATGCTTCAGTAAAAATATCAGGAAGTAATCTTTTAGACACCGGAATGTCTTGAAAAGAGACTTCCATTTGGGCTTCTTTATGTTTTGCATAGCAATGTTGAGCTCGTGATCTGCAATTGGGCAGGGAACTACGTCACAACAGGGTATACTTTCCACTTTATTTGTTATTAGCAGATCTATTAGCGTCCTAGAATTAGGGGTTATGCAGGTCGGTTTTGTCACTATTTGTGTTAACTTCACAGTGGTGATCACCCTTTTTTATTTTGTTATCTGCTGAGAGCAAGTCATCATTAAATTCACCAAGTATGTACACGGATTTATGGCACACAGATATTTTTGAATGTTTCTAGCAGATGAATGAATGAACTGGAAGGTGCTTTAGGGTGACGGTAAACACACCCTACAATAAAAGATGGAAGTTTCGGATACTGCACAGTGATCCATAAATCTTCAAGCTCTTCAGTTTTTTCTAGACCTGTGGTTATTTCAGATGCACTAAGATAATTTCTAACATAAATACAGACCCCACCCCCTCGGCCATGGTCATTGCGAAATATTTTAAACTCTGGGATATTCACATATCTATTTTTAGTTGTAGGAGAAGCCAAGTTTCACTTACACAGAGAATGTCTATGTTGTAGTCTTTTGTTAGCATTATTATTTCCTCAAAATGAGCAAGAAGGGACTCAGCGTTCACATGTATTAATGTTACATTCTTATCATGTTTCATCAGGGTGGTATCCATAGTCATAGTTGCAGTTTGTTCTTGGGTTTGTCCATGATTTGTTTCGACTGTGTGATTCTTCTGGGAATTCATCATTATAGTGTGTTCTGGGGTTAGCCCATGAGCCCTGGTGTCTGTACCTGCCGTTGGATGGGTAACGCTGATTTGAGTATGTGCGATGGTATGATCGGGTCTTCCCAAAGTTTGTATGCCTAGGTGAGTGTCTAGGGTTGTAAGAGCCATCTCTCCAGGAGAAGTCTCTTGTGCGTGGACGGCGATAAGAGAGGTTTGTATTGTGTCTCTTTCTGTAGTCTCGCGGATAGGGGATCGTTTCATATGCTTTTTGCTGTTTATTCTGGTATGACTGTAGTTTGGGATATTTTGTAGATAGCCAAGGTTGTGTCCATTATTTGCCCCCGTCGAAATGGCTGGACAATTGTGCCTGTAGGCCATTAATTCAGTTTGCAAGCCAAATATTCAAATCCTTTCGATATCGTTATTGTGAAGGAGACCCAATTTGGTTTGCAAGAAAGCTCCCTAATCAAGACTTCTTCAGAGGGAATGTCTTGATTTGTCAATATATTACATATCTCTCTCTCAAAGGGGTTGCAAGGAATGCAAACATATTTGAGCTGTAACCCTTGCACTTGCATTATCGGGTAACTGTGGCTGTGGTGGAAAGGACTTCGATGGAATGTTTAGATTAGCAACTGCTTCTATTTTGTCTTTTCTGTTTTCTTCACTGTTTTGCAGCCTATTGCTGGGTTATTTTTTGTGCTGGTTGGTGTAATTTGGTTGTCCTGGTTAGTAATAGTTGTTGTGTTGTTAGGAGTAATGGATAGGGGCTCTATATCTTCTTCGTTGTTTTGCAACCCTTTACCAGGTTGGTTATTTGTGCTGGGAAGAATTTTGTTCTGGTTAGTGCCTGTTGTTGTGTTGTTAGGAATAGTGTGGAAGGACGCTGTTGTTTCTTCACTATTTTGGAACCTGTTACTGAGTTGATTATTTATGCTAGATGGTGTATTCAGGTTGTCTTGTTGGCTATCATTTTTATCTAGATCTACATCTTCTTCACTACCACTGTCACATTCGTCTTTCCATGCACTGAAGGAATTGTAAGTAGAGACAGAAAACCTGGTTTGCAAAACCTGAGGGTTATTGATAGAAAGGACATCATCGTTATTAGGTGTCAGCATTGAATTGAGAAGTGGAGATGTTTCTAATAGCAGTTTCAACTTTGAATTATCTCTTTTAAGTAGGACAATGTCTGATTCCAGCAATCCCACCTTGTGTTGTAAGGCTTTCACCTCTTTAGCATCTGCTTCCAAAATTCTCACCTTATCTGCAAGACTATCTATCATTCGATGTATGTCTAATAGGTCATGAGTATTTTCAAACTCTATGGATTTTACAACCGAAGTTTGTGATTGCTGGCTGTAAGAAGTATAACAAATCTTTCATTAATATATTTTTTACCTTTTAAGCAATATCATATATCATCCAAACAAAGGTGACACTCAAAAGATTCTTTATTTCCATGAATATGATTTTCTACGAGTATAATGGATATTTTGGATCATTTTGGCACGATTTTTGGCTTTTATTTATTTCCATAACACATGGTATATTAACAAAATAGTAAAAATGCTGACGAAAGTGCCATAGACATTTACAGCAATAATTATGTTTGTGTGTTTTTAGGTGAATGTGCTTTAGATAGATAGATAGATAGATAGATAGATAGATAGATAGTATAGATAGATAGATAGATAGATAGATAGATAGATAGATAGATAGATAGATAGATAGATAGATAGATAGAAAGATAGATAAATAGAGAGAGAGAGAGAGAGAGAGAGAGAGAGAGAGAGAGAGAGAGAGAGAGAGAGAGAGAGAGAGAGAGAGAGAGAGAGAGAGAGAGAGAGAGAGAGAGAGAGAGAGAGAGAGGGAGAGAGATTATGAATTCCCAGCGCAAATCAAAATAAGTATATATAAAGGTCGTTAACTGTCATTGACATCCTAAGTAAACTGTCGAATGTAAAAAAGTAAGTCAAATTTGAAGCATACTGATTGAAAGTGTTAAAACAAATACTTACAAGCCTATGCACATTTTCATAACCAATTATTTTTTTTCCAAGATATGAAAAAAAAATCATAATTCTTATTTTTATAATGACTAATCTTTGTGTACTACTTACATCCATATAATACGACCACGAGGAAAAATAACGTGGACTAAGGAATGAAGGTGTTGCACATATGATATTACCAGATGAAGAGTTCAGTCCCTAGCTGGGTGCTATATAGCAAGACAGTATACCTAATCAGAGGGGAAGTGCTTTTTATCGACTGAGATGCCATAAATACTAAAACTTCATTCTAACCAGTTAAATATGTGTTATTGTTTGTAAGTCATTGAATCCTTACAAGAAATACCTATGCTTCGATATTAAGAATAACGTTATTTATCTTATGATACCACAGAATCTTAAAGCTATATGAATTATTCACCTAATTCGTGAATCAAGTGTTTATTTATATACAACTATGACAGTTTATTTAAGAGGAGCCATGAAAACATTATATTTATCGAGAATAAAACAAATCTGTTTATTTCATTATCAAAAAATTTGAAAAAGTATTGTCTATAAAAACACAGAAGTATAATGAAAGACTCAAAGAGGGGTATACGGTTTGAATGCTAAAAAAAAGGGGGGGGGTACTGACAAACAGAATAGCAATATCAAAAGTCTATAAAAAATAATTGTGAGGAAGGGATTATTATTTGAACTTCATAGAAGCTAAAATCAGGAGTCTGAAATATAATAGAAATATGTAACATTCACTTTTGAGCTGGTAAACTCGTTTTCTTGGAAAGAGAAGAAAAAAAGGCAAACATTCGTATTATAATATTTCAATTATAACATAGTTTGTGCTATTATTGCTAACAAAAGTAATCTAAACCTGGAAACCTTTCAAGGTACGTAAGAGATAAAAAAAAAAAACATACTAAAAACTTTGTTTTATGGGTGTGGCAACAGGACAGGCCAGGAAACTGCCCTCAGCGAGTCCGAGTACCAAGAAAACATTAAGATGCAGAAAATGTGGATGCCCAAGTACAAGGCAGAAATAAGAAAATTATAAATATAAGGAAAAGAAAGGCTGAAAAAATAGATGAAGCAAATAAGACCAAGTTATGTGGCAGGCTGAGGTTATGAGATGATATTAGATTAGCGTTTTGAAATAATATATGCTAGAAGTGTTCGGAAAGACAAAGAGAAAGTGGGTTCCAGTCTGGAAATGGAAGCAGTCACTGCACTAACCAATCAGCAAGCTACGAAATTTCCACAGAGTACTTGCGAGATGAGGCCAATTAGCGTGTGTAGCATGGCCTCCGTAGCAAAGAAGACATGCAACTCGCCAACTAATCAGAGCAGTGCTGGAAGTAGAAAAGAGAGAGTGATGATACCTTAAGGTGAAAAGAAAGAAAATCTAAATTAATGGACAAGGGTTACTGAGGACTCAGAGTGCCTTTGATTTAAACCTATCAAGGAGATATGTATAAAAAGAAGCACTCCAGATGTGAGAGCAGTATTCAGAGCACCAATACAAGCAAATATATTAAAGGAAATTGATGTTTCTGTCCATTTTAAGATTTTCCTAATATATATATATATATATATATATATATATATATATATATATATATATATATATATATATATATATATATATATATATATATATATATATATATATATATATATATATATGTATGTATATATATATTAGTTACAGGGGCTCAAACGGTAGCGTCCGCGACTCTGAGGCGTCAGGTCGATGGTTAGCGACCCCGTTACGGTCTGAGGTTAGCAAGGGCATACACTTCGGGTAACGATTACATCTGCCAAAATAAGTCCTTCGCAAAAAGGCAACCGTCCTAGCCCTTGGTTGAAAAGGGAGTCCGTGACGCAAAACCAGAACATATATATATATATATATATATATATATATATATATATATATATATATATATATATATATATATATATATATATATATATATATATATATATATATATATATATATATATATATATATATATATATATATATATATATATAATATATATATATATATATATATATATATATATATATATATATATATATATATATATATATATATATATATATATATATATATATATATATATATATATATATATATATATATATATATATATATATGTGTGTGTGTGGATTGGATTCGGTTTTACGTCACCAACTCTCTTTTCTACTAAGGGCTAGGACAGGTTGCCTTCTTGCGAAGGACTTGTTTTGGCAAATGTAATCGTTACCCTGAGTGTATGCCCTTACTATCCTCAGTCCGTGACGGGGCGCAAACCCTCGACCTGCCTCCTCAGAGTCGCGGACTCTACCATTTTGCCACGGAGACTATTATATATATATATTTATATATATATATATATATATATATATATATATATATATATATATATATATATATATATATATATGAAGAAAAAAATGGCACATAAATAAAACACAAATAGAAGCGAAGATGTACTATATAGTACGACTGGACTCCAGTCGTAATATATAGTACATCTTCGCTTATTTTTGCGTTTTATTTATGGGCCTTTTCTTTTTGCTTCATATTGTGCTTTGATATAACAGTTTATTTTGCATATATATATATATATATATATATATATATATATATATATATATATATATATATATATATATATATATATATATATAATATATATATATATATATATATATATATATATATATATATATATATGAAGCAAAAAAAAGGCCCATACATAAAACACAAATAGAAGCGAAGATGTACTATATATTGCGACCGGACTCCAGTCGCAATATATAGTATATCTTCGCTTCCTTTTGTGTTTTATTTATGGGCCTTTTTTTTTTGCTTCATAATGTGCTGTGATATAGCAGTTTATTTTGCATATATATATATATATATATATATATATATATATATATATATATATATATATATATATATATATATATATATATATATGAATCTGTAATATGAACATAGTGGCATTCAGATAGAATACGTTCATTCCTAAGTATAGCAGATATAAGCTATAAGGTTGGATTCCTTTTAACCTTCTGTGGTGTGTAGTTGGTAGCGTCTTGACTTCGTAATTATAAGTCCTAGGTTCGAGTCCCGGTCGGTGTACAAAATGATTAATGTTTCCACATATGTAATGTGCTTAATTGGTTATTGTATAGCCCGAATGATATTGGGAATTGAATTAAATGCGAAAATGAAGCCACGAGAGAGGTTGGGGAATCTGTAATATGAACATAGTGACATTTAGATAGAATATATATATATATATATATATATATATATATATATATATATATATATATATATATATATATATATATATAATATATATATATATATATATATATATATATATATATATATATATATATATATATATATATATATATATATATATATATATATATATATATATATATATATATATATATATATATATATATATATATATATATACATATATATATATATATATATATATATATATATATATATATATATATATATATATATATATATATATATATATATATATATATATATATATATATATATATATATATATATATATATATATATATATATATATATATATATATATATATATATATATTTTATATATATATATATATATATATATATATATATATATATATATATATATATATATATATATATATATATATATATGAAGCAAAAATAATGGCACATACATAAAACACAAATAGAAGCGAAGATGTACTATATATTACGACTGGACTCCATTCGTAATATATAGTACATCTTCGCTTCTTTTTGCGTTTTATTTATGGGCCTTTGTTTTTTTTGCTTCATATTGTGCTGTGATATAACAGTTTATTTTGCATATATATATATATATATATGTATATATATATATATATATATATATATATATATATATATATATATATATATATATATATATATATGAATCAGTAATATGAACATAGTGGCATTCAGATAGAATACGTTCATATAAACTATAAGGTTGGATTCCTTTTAACCTTCTGTGGTGTGTAGTTGGTAGCGCCTTGACTTAATAATTATAAGTCCTAGGTTCGAGTCCCAGTCGGGGTACAAAATGATTAAAGTTTCCACATATATAATGTGCTTTATTGATTATTGTATAGCCCGAATGAGATTGGGAATTGAATCAAATACGAAAATGAAGCCACGAGAGAGGTTAGGGAGACTGTAATATGAACACAATGGCATTTAGAAAGAATGCGTTCATTCCTAAGAATAGCAGATATAAGCTATAAGGTTGGATTCCTTTTAACCTTTTGTGGTGTGTAGTTGGTAGTGCCTTGACTTAGTAATTATAAGTCCTAGGTTCGAGTCCCGGTCAGGGTACAAAATGTTTAATGTTTCCATATATGTCTTCTTCGTCTACATCTTTTCCTACTTTTATGTGGGGTCGATGTTTCGAGCCAGTTATTTGTACTGGCCATATTTTGGTTTTTGGCAAAATTTTTATGGCCGGATGCCCTTCCTACCACCAACCCTCCCCATTTACCCGGGCTTGGGACCGGCACCAAGTTGAGGCTGGCTTGCCCCCTCAGTGGCTGGGTTAATGTTTCCATATATGTAATGTGCTTAATTAGTTATTGTATAGCCTGAATGCTTTAGGGAATTGAATTAAATGCGAAAATGAAGCCACGAGAGAGGTGGGGGAATCTGTAATATGAACATAGTGACATTTAGATAGAATATATATATATATATATATATATATATATATATATATATATATATATATATATATATATATATATATATATATATATATATATATATATATATATATATATATATATATATATATATATATATATGTATATGTATATATATATATATATATATATATATATATATATATATATATATATATATATATATATATATATATATATATATATATATATATATATATATATATATATATATATATATATATATATATATATATATATATTATATATATATATATATATATATATATATATATATATATATATATATATATATATATATATATATATATATATATATATATATATATATGCTTTAGGGAATTGAATTGAATGCGAAAATGAAGCCACGAGAGAGGTGGGGGAATCTGTAATATGAACATAGTGACATTTAGATAGAATATATATATATATATATATATATATATATATATATATATATATATATATATATATATATATATATATATATATATATATATATATATATATATATATATATATATATATATATATATATATATATATATATATATATATATATGTATGTATGTATGTATGTATGTATGTATGTATGTATGTATGTATGTATGTATGTATGTATGTATGTATGTATGTATGTATGTATGTATGTATGTATGTATGTATGTATGTATGTATGTATGTATGTATGTATGTATGTATGTATGTATGTATGTATGTATGTATGTATGTATGTATGTATGTATGTATGTATGTATGTATGTATGTATGTATGTATGTATGTATGTATATATATATATATATATATATATATATATATATATATATATATATATATAATATATATATATATATATATATATATATATAAATATAAATATATATATATATATATATATATATATATATATATATATATATATATATATATATATATGAATCTGTAATATGAACATAGTGGCATGCAGATAGAATACGTTTATTCCTAAGTATAGCAGATATAAGCTATAAGGTTGGATTCCTTTTAACCTTCTGTGGTGTGTAGTTGGTAGAGCCTTGACGTAGTAATTATAAGTCTTAGGTTCGAGTCCCGGTCGGGGTACAAAATGATTAATGTTTCCACATATATAATGTGCTTATTTGGTTATTGTAGAGCCCTAATGAGATTGGGAATTGAATTAAATGCGAAAATGAAGCCACGAGAGAGGTTGGGGAATCTGTAATATGAACATAGTGGCATTTAGATAGAATGCGTTCTTTCCTACGTATAGCAGATATAAGCTATAAGGTTGGATTCCTTTTAACCTTCTGTGGTGTGTAGTTGGTAGCGCCTTGACTTAGTGATTTTAAGTCCTAGGTTCGAGTCCCGGTCGGGGTAAAAATTGATTCATGTTTTCACATATGTAATGTGCTTAATTGGTTAATATATATATATATATATATATATATATATATATATATATATATATATATATATATATATATATATATATATATATATATATATATATAATATTATAAACTAGATAATATATCAAAAGTTCCGTTATTGGATAGTTTCCGATCGCCAGAGGCACTTGTGTACAAGAACGAGATAATAGTGGTATCCTCATGTTTTATCTACTGTAATATCAGCAAGCCCTCTGCGTTAACTATACAGTTAGATGTACGGTTTAATGCAGGAACAGTATCTTCACGAGTCTGGACTTCTATAATAGAAAAAAAAATAACATACAAATAAAGGAATTTTTTATATCGTCTTAAAGGATATACAGAAAATGTAATAGTTGACAATGAAGAGAGAGACAGCAAGATAATGTGAAAAAAATTGAAAATGTAAAATTGCAATCACAGGTCTGGGATGCAACATTTTAGTTTTCAGAGCCAAAAGAATGAGGGTTTTTAACTCATTATATGCACAGAATATACATTCTTATACAACCAACTAACAGTGCCTCATTTTTATCTTTAGGGTGGTGGAATTGGGATGGGGGGAGCTGAACCAAACACACACACACACATAAGCGCAAGCACACATACGCATATGAACACACACTCACATACCTCCACACACACACATGTGCACTATAAAACTCAAATGTGTATAGCATTAACCCTGGAATACATATCGGCTTAGCGTAAGAGGATATAACTGAGCTTAGAACAGATCTATATTGGCAAGCTCTTTACTAAAGAGCAAAGTGACACCTCTCTAGAGACAGTTCCTGTTAACTCAGCATGCTCAGTGAGTACACCATTAAAGGAGTTATGTTTATGGTAAAGCAGTACCTTCACGTGATAGATCTTCGATAAGGGTAACAATGTCGTTGCTGATGTTCCTTGTCGATTTATGTGTCAATATTAACACCCATTCGGATGGGTTCTAACAACAGTGCTATTGCAAGATGATATATTTGCCATTAATCCTTAAAAATGTTATGTCCGAGGCTCATACAGTCATTAAAGAACACAATAATTTTATATGTAATTATAATAATCTCTTACTTAATATAAACTTTTCATCCAAAAGGAGCTCATATACTGATACTTATAAAGCAAAGTAAAGATTCCAAAAATTTTATTTAAATAATTTTCTGCGAATTTATGTCCGTATCTAAAATACATGTAAGTACACACAACAAATGTTACAAAAGTAGCTATTATTTAACGAGGGATAAATTTCCAAGCTAAGAAAGCATAGTTTAGATGATATAGTGCCTTCATCCTAATATTAAAAGTATAAATTTTGAGCAATGCACCAAGAATATATGATCAATATTATGTATTATGATTCTTTATCCCTCTTAAGCTCTATAAATATTAATTTTACGAAAAAACGGCATACAACTTAGTGAGAATTTTCATAGGGATAAACACTGGATTATAAGTTGAGAGAGAGAGAGAGAGAGAGAGAGAGAGAGAGAGAGAGAGAGAGAGAGAGAGAGAGAGAGAGAGTGGATAAAAATCTCTCAGTAAATCCTGATGTCTTGGCAAAAGAAAAGATTCTTAAAGGAAGGTCGTTCAGACAAAATAAAATATAAATATATGTCTCGCTCTCTCTCTTCTCTTTCTCTTCCTCCCTCTCTCTCTCTCTCTCTCTCTCTCTCTCTCTCTCTCTCTCTCTCTCTCTGTATATATATATATATATATATATATATATATATATATATATATATATATATATATATATATATATATATATATATATATATATATATATATATATATATATATATATATATATATATATATATATATATATATATATATATATATATATATATATATATATATATATATATATATATATATATATATATATATATATATATATATATATATATATATATATATATATATATATAAATCTCTCAGTAAATCCTGATGTCTTGGCAAAAGAAAAGATTCTTAAAGGAAGGTCATTCAGACAAAATAAAATATAAATATATGTCTCGCTCTCTCAGTTCTCTCTCTCTTCCTCCCCCCTCTCTCTCTCTCTCTCTCTCTCTCTCTCTCTCTCTCTCTCTCTCTCTCTCTCTCTCTCTCTCTCTCTCTCTCTCCTCTCTCTCTCTCTCTCTGTATATATATATATATATATATATATATATATATATATATATATATATATATATATATATATATATATATATATATATATATATATATATATATATATATATATATATATATATATATATATATATATATATATATATATATATATATATATATATATATATATATATATATATATATATATATATATATATATATATATATATATATATATATATATATATATATATATATATATATATATATATATATATATATATATATATATATATATATATATATATATATATATATATATATATATATATATATATATATATATATATATATATATATATATATATATATATATATATATATATATATATATATATATATATATATATATATATATATATATATATATATATATATATATATATATATATATATATATATATATATATATATATATATATATATATATATATATATATATATATATATATATATATATATATATATATATATATATATATATATATATATATATATATATATATATATATATATATATATATATATATATATATATATATATATATATATATATATATATATATATATATATATATATATATATATATATATATATATATATATATATATATATATATATATATATATATATATATATATATATATATATATATATATATATATATATATATATATATATATATATATATATATATATATATATATATATATATATATATATATATATATATATATATATATATATATATATATATATATATATATATATATATATATATATATATATATATATATATATATATATATATATATATATATATATATATATATATATATATATATATATATATATATATATATATATATATATATATATATATATATATATATATATATATATATATATATATATATATATATATATATATATATATATATATATATATATATATATATATATATATATATATATATATATATATATATATATATATATATATATATATATATATATATATATATATATATATATATATATATATATATATATATATATATATATATATATATATATATATCTACTTTGGCTATATCCCCCTTTAATTGGAGGGTAGCCGACATCAAAAAGAGGAAACAATAAGGGGATTACTTTGCTCTATGGGCAATGACGAGGGAGCTATCGACGGTTCAGATGGCACTGCTGGAGTGCCACATCCCATCCTCCCTGCTCTTCCACAACCTGTGCCGCTCCTTAACTGCCAACTCCCCTACTGCCCCTACCACAGGGCTACCTCTGTAAGATGCAGCCCCGTGGTAACAGCAGATGCCCATCAGAACTGCGTTACAATCGCTCGCCACTTATTCCTCTTCCTAGCACGCTCGATTGCTTCCCTCACATCCATCCTCCTATCATTCAGTGCTCTCCTTACTCCATCCATCCACCCAAACCTAGGCCTCCCTCTAGCATTTCTCCCATCACCTCTCGCATTCATCACCTTTTTCAGCAGTCTTTTCATCATCCATCCTTTCCACATGGCCAAACCATCTCAGAACAATCATATCTACTCTGGCTTCAATTTCTCTCCTCACACCCGTTCTTGCTCTCACCACTTCATTCCTAACCCTATCCAACCGAGATACACCAGTCATACTCCTCAGGTATTTCATCTCAAACACATTAAGTTTGCATCTCTCACTTACTTTCATACCCCATAACTCTGATACATACATCACAGTTGGCACAACCACTTTCTCATACAACACTTTCTTAACATTCATTTCCAGCCCACTATTCTTCATCACTCCTTTCAACGCACCCAACACTTTACATCCTTCATTCACTCTGTGACACACATCTGCTTCCACTCCATCATTTGCAGCTATAACCGAGCCTAAATACTTAAACTGATCAACTTCCTCAAGTGTCTCTCCATTCCACATAACATTCAATCCAGCACCATCCTCATTTCTTGTACACCTAATAACCTTACTATTTCCCACATTCACTCGCAACTTCCTTCTCTCACACACCATTCCAAATTCTGACACTAACTAACACAGCCCCTCTGAATCTGCCACCACCACAAATATCAACTGCAAAAAGCAACTGATTCAGCTCCCACACGTTATCATCCCCATCTACCATTCTCAAACCTCGATCACGCACTCACTCATTCACATCTCTTACGACTCCATCAATATACAAATAGAAGAGCCATAGTGACATCACACATCCCTGCCTCAGTCCCACACTCACTAGAAACCACTCACTCACTTCATTCCCTGCCCTAACACAAGCTCTACTGCCCTCATACAAACTCTTCACTGCATGCAACAATTTACCATGAATTCCATATAATCTCAAAACATTCCACATTGCCTCTCTATCAACTCTATCATACGCTTTCTCCAGATCCAAAAACGCAAAATACACATCCTTACCTTAGCTAAATATTTATCACATAACTGCCTAACTATAAAAATCTGATCTATGCAACCTCTACCTCTCCTAAAACCACTCTGCACTTCTGTGATCACGTCTTCTGTCTTATCCCTAATCAATTAACCAGTATCCTACAATACACTTTTCCTACCACACTCAACAAACTTATACCCCTAAAATTACTGCATTCATACACATCTCCTTTACCTTTTTATAGGGGCACTATACAAGCAATCACCTATTAAACTGGCACCATTGACAACATAAAGCATATATTAAACACTCTCAATAACAATTCAAATGCAGTCACACCCCCTTCTTTCAAGATCTCTGCTCTCACACCATCCATTCCAAGTGCTTTACCTGCTTTCGCTTCATACAATGCCCTTTTCACCTCCTCTCTTGTAATCTCTCTCTCATTTTCATCTCCCATTACTGGCATTTGAACGCCCCCCCCCCCCCACTGACACTATAGCTGCCTCTCTATCTTCCTCAACTTTCAGCAAGCATTCAAAATATTTTGCTCATATTTTCCTTGCATCGTTCCCTCTTAACATATGTCCATTCACATCTTTCACTGTCTCTTCCATCCTCGATCCATCCTTCCTTACTCTCTTCACTTCTTTACAAAACTTCATTTTATTCTCCTCATATGACCTACTAAAATCCTGTCCCCACCTAACATTTGCCAGCCTCTTCTCTTCCTCTACCTTCTTCTTGGTTTCCACTTTTTTCTCCCTATATCTTTGATACTTCTCCCTACTTTTACACTGCAGCCATTCCTCAAAAGCCCTCTTTTTCTCTTCCACCTTCATTTTCACCCCTTCATTCCACCACACGCTGCCCCTCCTCATGCCACCTCCACCAATCCTCTTTCTACACACATCACTAGCATGTCCCACAAAACATTCTTTCATCAACCCCCATTCCTCCTCTAACTCCCCAGCTTCTCTTTCTTTCACTCAGTTATATATATATATATATATATATATATATATATATATATATATATATATATATATATATATATATATATATATATATATATATATATATATATATATATATATATATATATATATATATATATATATATATATATATATATATATATATATATATATATATATATATGTATTTTTTTTTCTTGTTTTTACAAGTGTGACTCCGGGACTGGCAAAAACTGCCCTAATCAATAAAGGCCCGTGCACAAGAAAACACCAAGATGAAGGAAAAGAAAAATGTTAAGGACAAGGATAGATGAGGTAATATCACACAAAGGAAAACGGCAGACAGAAAAAACCATTAAAGTACAGAAGGCCCGGAGATATGGAGGACTAGGCCCTGAGATAACTATAGATTCGCTTTTTTAAGGATGATAGGTCATAAGAATTGCGAAACACAGAGGGAGGAAGAGAATTCCAGAGTCTGGAGGTAGATGGAAAGAAGCAGTCACTGCACCGACCAATCCGCGAGCTACAAATCTCCACACAGTACCTGCGTGATGAGGTCGCTTGGAGAGTGTTACCGGCCTTGGCAGTGGGGGAGGGTTGCAACTCGCCAACTCATCAGAGCAGCAATGGAAGTAGTAGTGAAAGAAAAGAGAAAGTTAAGCTACCTTACGACGAAGAGAGAAAGAATTCAGATTGGAAGTAAGAGAAGGATCATTAATGAGTCTGGCTGCCTTAGATTCAACCCTATCAAGGAGATAAGTATAAGAAGAAGCACCCCAGATTTGTGAGTAGTATTCTAAGCAGGGACGGATAAGACCTTTATAAATTTCAAGTAGCTGTAAAAAGGAAAAGTAATGATGGAAACGAAACAAAAACCCCAATTTTTTGGATGAAGATTTAGAAATTTAGATTATGTGATTCCTCCAAGACAAGTTAGAGGCTATATGGATTCCTAATATGTTGATGATATTAAGAGGGTAAATTTCGTTAGTTTTGAAGACAATAGAGTTTTCAGGAGGAGAAGAAGATAAAGATATAGCCAGAAACTGTCTTCGAGGCATTGAAATTCTCAAAATTTTGAGTGCCCCACTCACATACCATCTGCAAATCAGAGTTGAGAGTAGAAGAAAGAGTGATATGAGACTGATTACGAGTAGCAGACGAATGTTGTGAAGAAAAGGCGTGGAGAACAGATGAAGATGGGAATTGCAAAAGATCATTGATGAAGAGAAGGAACAGAGTAGGTGAAAGAACAGAGCCCTATGGAGCACCACTCATAACAGAGAAAGGGCTAGATGTCGCACCATCAACAGCTACAGATATAGAACTGTCAGAAAGAAAAATGGAAATCAGAGAACAGAAAGCAGAATAAAGCCATAGGAAGGGAGTTTGGCCAACAGAGCCTTGTGCCAGACTCTGTCAAAAGCCTTAGATATATCAAGGGCGACGACAAAGGATTCCCATAGTTCCTCAGAGAAGATGACCATACTTGAGTAAGATAGGACAGGAGGTCACCAGAGGATTTTGCCTTGCGGAAGCCGAAATGGTGATCAGAGATAAGAGTGTTAGATTCAAGGCACTTCAGGAAATGAACATTGAGCAAAGTTTTGAAAACTTTAGCAATAGAGGAATATAGGGCAATAGGTCGATAGTTTGAAAGAATAGAGAGGTCACCCTTTTTAGGAACAGGATGAAGGATAGATACTGGTTGACAGAATGAGGTGAAAAAGACTGCAAAGCACGGGAGCCAGTTCATCTGCAAATTCCTTAAGGAACCTTGCAGGGACACCATCGGGACCAGATGCCTTGTTCGTCCTTAGCTAGCAATGAACCTCATGAACTTTGCATGAAGAAAGTATAAGAGAGAGCATAGGGTTAGAGAGGGGTAGAAATTGAGGAACAGGTGCACTGGGATCGTTTATAGAATTGTTGGCAGATAAATGAGAGCCAAAGAGAGTGGCTTTGTCAGTGGGAGAGCAAAATATAGAACCATCAGAAGGGATGACAGGGGGAAAGCTTGAGTTAAAGAGGCTTTTGGAGAGGTTTTTGGATAAGGACCAGAAGCAACAATAAAAGCAGAGCGAGTTATATCGGAAGGAGAGGCTTGGTAAGATCAGAGTGCCTGATTCCTGGCCTGGATAGCCATGGAGCAGGCTTGGTCAAACCAAGGTTTGGGGGGAGAGAAGGTTTTGGTAGAAGAAGGGATGTACACCTCCATTCCCGAGGTCATAATCTCGGCAACTTTTAGAGCTACCTGATCAGGGTTGTGGGACCGAAATCAGTAGTCATCCCTTGGGAAGTCAAATAGGAAGTTAAGTAAATTTTCATGTTGGGTACGCTCAAAGTGGCAAAGGCGGTGCTGAGTAGGAGGGATTGGTGGAGGGGGATCGAAAATGGAAGACATTGATATCAGAGAGTGGTCAGATTTGCCAAGAGGGGAAAGCACAGAATAAGAGTAGTTTGAAGGGTTAGAAGTAAAAAATATGTCAAGAATGTTAACTGCATGTTCATGGTGATCAGGAACATGAGTAGGATGTTTGATAATTTGCTTCAGATCGTGAGTAATAAAGAAAGCAAAGGCCTCACTTCCTCCCACATCAGTGTGGGAAGAATTAAGCCACTCAATGTGGTGTACAATGAAGTCTCCAATATAGGTATCAGGAAGAAAACTGCTTGGAAGGTGTTCATGAAAGAATGGGCATGTCTTCGAAAGCTTCAGTCTGCCAATATTGATGACCAATTAATCAAAGATGTTGAGAGATTTGTTTGCAAGCTGTACTTGAAAGACACACCTATGACCAGCATCAACGAAGTCAGGAAAGAAATTTTCCTCAAACGCTCCCTCGATGCCCTGCCCCAACCAAGGATGCCCTTGCATTCCACATTCATCGTGTCAACTACCAGAGATTCGTGTGGCACCAGTGGTTGAAAGCTGTACAAGAACTTCCAAATCCAGCATCTTGCGGATGGATGATTGATGACAAAAATGGGGATCTAATTCCCAAGTTAATATCACTGAGCCCCCTCCCAAAGGCATGTAAGGAACTAGTCAGTTGTTCCTGTAATACAGGCTGTGAGAGAAGATGTGGCTGTGTGAAGGCAGGTCACAAAACATGTATCACTTCCTATGCCTGCAGGGGGGAATGTTCCTTGCCCCAAGATGAAGATGAATAGGACCCTTTTTCATGCACTGATTCTTATTTTTGCACCTTTTTTTTTATCTCTTCAGACACTCAAGTAGCTAAATCATCCATTTTTGTATGAACAAATGAAGAACTTGGAGAAAAGTAATGACTATTCTTGAGACGTGCATGTCGTCCCCTTTTTAAACCTAATTAACATAAATTAGCATAATTTGACCCCTTACACCCGTTTTCGTATTTCTCTTCGATAATTGTGCCACATAATATTTTGACACAAGAGATGTAAAGGAGAAAGAGTCCCAAGCACACTGGTTGGTTTAGCATAAAGGTACAAATTGACTGGGCATAATCTACTCTTTCTAAAAAATGGGTCAAATTTGACTCTTTACCCCTTGATTCTAGAAGAGTTTGGTATGAATCTTCCCTCATCAAAAACTGCTTAACTACCTAAATATTGCTGTAAAAGTGCAAAAATTAGCAGATCATAGATTTTGATGGGTTATTTTGCCTGTTGTTTGGAGAATGGGCGAAAACTATGTAGTTCCTCATAGGCTGACCTTTGACCACTACTAGAACCCTATAGATCATTTTTTTCTATTATCCTGTATGTCACTATGTAGCCAACATCATAAGCAATAAAATGTTGTAGAATACGCATATGGTAAGTGAATGGAAAGATGAATAAAAGAATATAATGTGAAAAATTTGGCCTCAATTTCTCAAATTTCGAACATGCCGATATCTTCAAAAAGGGGTAAAAATTACCCTTTTTGGAAAAATCTAGGGCGGCATCCACCCAATCCTGATGCACCTCCCTTTTCCCTAAATAAATCCACTGGATGCCTGCTTTTAACACGAAATTATTTTGAAAATCTATTTTCTGGTCACAGTTCCTCCACTATAATTACATGAATGATTATTGACCTTTATGTATACAAACAGAATATGATATAATAAATAGAGACTTAAGTTAACATTACACAGTTAGTAACATGTAAAAAAAAAGACAGACAGGTACAGTACTTCCAGCGGTCAACATCTGATAAAGGATATAAGAAATGAGTTGAGTGTTCTGAATTACCTACTTTTCTGAAGAGTAAACACATATATTACGGAATACTTAATATTAAAAAAGTTTATCATAGGGGCATACATTAACATTTTACTTCCATATACTAAGTTTAGAAAGCTACTTGTGCTTTGATCAAGTAAATGAAATCATGGACAACAATGGTGAGATGATCATCACATAGTGAGCATTAATAAGTGTACATATTCTCACAAGGTCTTCAATGTGTGGATATTCGCTGAACAGGGAATTTAGTAGGTTGGCGCATCCTTCTTTAGATATTATCCTGAATAGAGACCCAGAACTATTATAGTACGAACAGGATACAAGTCATACTGCTCTGCACAAAATAGCAGGCTGAGTAGTATATACATATATTATTTTGCAGTTATAGCCTAAGCGGAGTGACTGTAATATCATAATGTTTAGTAATAAATTAAAACGTAATGAATATTGTTCAAGACAATTTACATGAGCAAGGGATAATATATATCTGGGGCATTTAAGGTATAAAAGCAATTAAATAGATTAAGAAATATATACTCACACAATATGCCTCTTTACATGATCATCTGTCAAGGCCCTGATACCTGCTCTTTTATTTGAAGTCCCAGGCAGGTAATCTTGTGGAATTTTCCTTGTGTGTAAGATGGTCTTTACGTATGGTGCAAATGGAGGCAGTCTGAAATGTCAAAATTTATATGAGATGAGCATCAAGAGAAGGCCACGCGGGTGATGAGTATATATATATATATATATATATATATATATATATATATATATATATATATATATATATATATATATATATATATATATATATATATATATATATATATATATATATATATATATATATATATATATATATATATATATATATATATATATATATATATATATATATATATATATATATATATATATATATATATATATATATATATATATATATATATATATATATATATATATATATATATATATATATATATATATATATATATATATATATATATATATATACATAAATATACATACATACATTTATATATATATATATATATATATATATATATATATATATATATATATATATATATATATATATATATATATATATATATATATATATATATATATATATATATATATATATATATATATATATATATATATATATATATATATATATATATATATATATATATATATATATATATATATATATATATATATATATATATATATATATATATATATATATATATATATATATATATATATATATATATATATATATATATATATATATATATATATATATATATATATATATATATATATATATATATATATATATATATATATATATATATATATATATATATATATATATATATATATATATATATATATATATATATATATATATATATATATATATATATATATATATATATATATATATATATATATATATATATATATATATATATATATATATATATATATATATATATATATATATATATATATATATATATATATATATATATATATATATATATATATATATATATATATATATATATATATATATATATATATATATATATATATATATATATATATATATATATATATATATATATATATATATATATATATATATATATATATATATATATATATATATATATATATATATATATATATATATATATATATATATATATATATATATATATATATATATATATATATAAATATACATACATATATATATATATATATATATATATATATATATATATATATATATATATATATATATATATATATATATATATATATATATATATATATATATATATATATATATGTATATATATATATATATATATATATATATATATATATATATATATATATATATATATATATATATATATATATATATATATATATATATATATATATATATATATATATATATATATATATATATATATATATATATATATATATATATATATATATATATATATATATATATATATATATATATATATATATATATATATATATATATATATATATATATATATATATATATATATATATATATATATATATATATATATATATATATATATATATATATATATATATATATATATATATATATATATATATATATATATATATATATATATATATATATATATATATGTATATATATAAATAAGTACAACCTGTTAACATACAGCACTAAATAGTAAGGAAGCCCGTCGGAGAAGGGATCCAGTTAGGATCCGAAATATAGCATTGTTTTATAAGTTTTGTTTCACTGATGGGCTTCCTTACTATATATATATATATATATATATATATATATATATATATATATATATATATATATATATATATATATATATATATATATATATATATATATATATATATATATATATATATATATATATATATATATATATATATATATATATATATATATATATATATATATATATATATATATATATATATATATATATATATATATATATATATGTATATATATATATATATATATATATATATATATATATAT
>JAXCGZ010011374.1:72500-75000 GCA_037179515.1 Halocaridina rubra | reverse complement strand
CCTACACCAACATGTAATGGAACCAACAAGGGCCAGGGGTGGGGATGAGCCATCACTACTTGATCTAGTGTTCACAGATAATGTGTTGGATATTGAAAAAATTGAGTATGAACCACCAATTGGAAAGAGTGACCACTGTGTGTTGTTGATGGAGTATATCATTGAAGATATTCTTCCTGAGAGTAGAGGCACTGAGGACATGAGGAGGAACTATCAGAAAGGAGATTGCATCAAAATGAATGAGCTTTTTGCAGTTATTGACTGGAGAACCTTATTTTACAACAAATCTGTACAAGAAATGTATGACATCTTTTGTGAGAAATATGGGAAGATAGTAGATTGCTGCATACCTGTCACCAAAGTAGGTGTAATTCATGCCAGAGAGAAATGGTTCGATAATGGGTGTAAAAGAGCTAAGGAGTGGAGAGACAAATGCTGGAAAAGGTATAGGAGGAGAAAAACATAACTGCCTGGCAAACCTACAAAAGAGCAAGAAATGACTACCTAAGTAAAAGGAGAGAGGCAGAGAGAGATTATGAGAGGGACATCACCAGGAAGGCTAAGGAAAATCCCAAGCTTTTCCACAGCTTTATCAGAGGAAAACTGAAGGTAAAAGAACAGGTTTTAAGGCTAAAGAGAGCGGATGGAAGCATCACTGAGACGGATGAAGAGATCTGCAAAGAATTGAACAAGGAGTTTCAGTCAGTATTTACAGTAGAAAATACCCCACCCCCTCAGATTGCAGTGATAGAAGCTCAAGGGCCGGCATTAGAGAACATCAACCTTACAGCCACAGAGGTATGCAAAGCGCTGATGGATTTAGATGTTCATAAAGCTACAGGTCCCGATGACATATCCCCTCATGTGCTTAAAAAATGCGCAAACACAATATCAGTGGCACTAAGTATCATATTTAAGGAGTCACTGGAGTCGGGGGAGATTCCAAGATGCTGGAAACAAGCAAATGTGATACCTATCTTCAAAAAGGGAAGGAGGGATACGGCTCTGAACTATAGACCTGTTTCCTTGACCAGCATAGTTTGCAAAGTTATGGAGAAACTACTAAGGAAACATATCTCTCTTCACTTGGAATCCTTCAACTTTTTGTCAGTGAGGCAACATGGCTTCAGAGAAGGTAGATCAACAGTAACAAACTTATTAGAATTTTATGATGAGGTAAGCCAAATCTTACAGGAAAGAGAGGGCTGGGCAGATTGCATATTCCTAGACTTCCAGAAAGCGTTTGACACTGTTCCACATGGGAGACTTATTGGGAAGCTGCAATCAATGGCTAGAATAGGTGGAAAGGTTTTGGAATGGATAAAAACTTACTTAGAAGGAAGGGGACAGAGGGTTAGAGTAAGACACTCAGTGTCTGAATGGAGAAGAGTTAGTAGTGGAGTTCCACAGGGTTCAGTTTTAGGGCCACTTTTGTTCCTTGTATATGTAAATGACCTACCAGAGTCTGTAAATTCATTCATGAATATGTTTGCAGATGATGCAAAGATTGTGAAGAAAGTAAAAAACGAGAACAATGGTAGAGAACTTCAGGAGGATCTAAATAATCTGCATGAGTGGTCAAAAAAGTGGCTAATGAAAATCAATACTTCAAAATGTAAGGTAATGAGAATGGGTACAAGTGCAAGAAGGCCCAAGCTTGACTACTCGGTGGCTGGAGTACAACTTCAAGAGACAGAAAATGAGAGAGATCTAGGAGTAAACATACTGGCAGATTTGTCTCCAGAAATACATATAAATGGCATAGTAAGGGCAGCATATGCATTCTTATCAAATGTAAGGGTAGCCTTCAGGCACATGGACAAGGAAATGTTCAGAAATATTTATGTAACCTATGTGAGGCCAAAACTCGAATATGCAGCCCCCTTTTGGAATCCGCACTTGAAATAGCACATAGCTAAGCTTGAAAAAGTTCAAAGACATGCCACGAAACTGGTGCCAGAAATACGCAATCTCAGTTATGATGAGAGGCTGAGGGAATTAGACTTACCATCACTCGAAGCTAGAAGAGTGAGGGGGGATATGGTGACAGTCTTTAAATTCCTTCATGATTATGATAGAGTGGATAGGGATCGATATTTTGATATGGCTGGCTCTATAACTAGAGGTCATAGTTTGAAGCTTCGTAAGAAAACTTCTTCGCAGGATGTAAGGAAATACTTTTTCAGTGTAAGAGTAGTTGATAATTGGAATTGGCTAAGCGAGGAGGTAGTTAATGGTATCTCAATCCATAGTTTTAAGGACAGGTATGATAAGTATCACTAAGTATAAAATGGAACCGATCAGGAGACGGGAAGATACGAGCTTTGGGCTCTTTCCCGTAAACACAATTAGGTAATCACAATTAGGTAATCACATATATACATATATATATATATATATATATATATATATATATATATATATATATATATATATATATATATATATATATATATAATATTATATATATATATATATATATATATATATATATATATAT
>JAXCGZ010011374.1:52500-60000 GCA_037179515.1 Halocaridina rubra | reverse complement strand
AGGCAGGAGGTCAGATCCTTAGCAGAGGAGAACAGGGATCTGAGAGGTAAGGTAGAGGTGTTAACCAGGAAGGGACAATTGAATAGCGAAGACTACTGGAAAGTTGTGAATAAGGGTTCAACGAAGATGGTTCTTAAGAAAAATGATACTTTTCGACTACAAGTTGCTAATTCATTTAGTTCACTTAGAGATGAATGTGATAGTGGCGGCAGTAATTCTTCAGGACCCATAGAGTCAGATAGGTGTACTAGCGATCATAGAAATGGAAGTGGAAAAAGCTCTAAGGTCAAGAGCCTAGGTAAGTCTCCCAAGGCCGGAGTAACCCATCCTCCGGATAAGTCTCGTTCTCTGGTAATTGTAGGGGATTCACTATGCAAATATGTAGACAGGAAACTTAGGCATAGAGTTAGAGGAAAATATTTTTTCCCTGGAGCAGGTATGAAGAAGGTGGGTGAGTCAATAAACAGCTGGATTGAGAAAAAAAGATGTTGTTTGTTTGATAGCTGGTGGAAATGGCGTGCAGGATGGTAGAAGTGAAGAGCTGATTAGGTTGTATAGACAAGCCCTGGATAAGATCAGGAAAAGGGGTGTAGTTCCTGTGAAGTGTGGTATTCTCCCTAGGCTTAGCCAAAGTTCAGAGTGGTGGTCTCGAGCTATAGGAGTAAATGCTAGGATGGAAATCTTCTGTCGGGAGAATAATATAGGTTTTATAGACGGGTGGGATCACTTCACTAGTTGTAAGCATATGTATGCAAGGGATGGGGTTTTGTTAGATACAAATAATGAAATGAATAATACTTGTGCAGAGAAATTAGTCAGTAAGGTTTCAGTAAATAGTGGGTCAAATAACTGGGAGTCTAAGGATAATAACCATTTTTCACATAGAACAAATAATAACAAAAAGAATAGCCACAAGAAGGGTAAACCTAGAGAACGTTTAAAAGTATATTATACAAATAGCCGTAGTTTAGGTAACAAGATAGAAGAACTAAGAGCCATAGTATGTAGTGAGAGACCGGATATAATATGCATTAGTGAAAGTTGGATTAATTTAGAAAGCAAACACCTTAAAGCTGAGTACACAATTACAGGATATAAACTTTATAATGCTGATCGCAGTGCAGATAGAAGAGGGGGAGGGGTAATTATGTATATTAAAGATAGCCTCAGAAGCTGCATTAAGTCTGGAATTAAGAAAGATCTAAATTCAGAAACCTTATGGGTTGAAGTTAAAAATAATATAGAAAGTCTAGTTGTAGGAGAAGTCTACAGACCACCTGATCTAGATAATATAAAGTCGCAAGTTATATACGATGAAATTTCTAAAGTGACCAGGTCAAATAGAGTTTGCATTGTAGGCGATTTTAATTTTAGAAATATTAACTGGGAAACCATAACAGGTGATAGTAGCTCTAAGGAGTTTTTGGAAGTAGTAGAAGACAATTTCCTTTCTCAGCATGTATTTGAAGCAACACAGGGGGTGAATATACTAGATTTAGTTCTTAGTAATAGAGAGAATATGGTTACAAATTTAGAAGTTCGTGAACCATTGGGAAACAGTGACCATGATTCCATTAGATTTAACATAATTTTCAAGGAAACTATAAAGGAAAATAAGAATATTGTTCCAAACTTTAGAGCAGGAGATTTTGAGGGCTTAAAAACTAAATTATCTAATGAGGTATGGGAAGGGATTTCTGGGGTACAGATGTCTGTAGTTAATCCAGCAGGTCAGGTCGCAGGTAGCAGATTACCCCGAGATTTGACTACCACATGCCAAGGATTATCACAAGATAAGATCAATACATTAAATTCTCTCACAGGAAAGAACAGCAGTCCGTCAGTTAATATAAATTTGGATGAGGAATATAACAATTTTGTCATGACTTTGAAGAATAGTCAGAGAGACTATATTCCCATGAAACATTGCAGATCAAGAAAAAATAACCCTAAATGGATGAACAATAGAATAAAGAATCTTATAAGTATTAAAAGAGGAATATACAGGAAACTAAAAAGAGGTGAAGAGCAGTTGAGGCAGCAATATATACAGTTAAACAGGGAAGTTAAAAAGATAGTTAGAGAGTCGAAAAGATAATACGAAGTTAGAATAGCAGGAGAAGCTAAAGAAAATCCTAAAGGGTTTTATCAACATTATTAAACAAAATTTAAGGAAAAAGTCGGACCAATTGAAGTAGCCAATGGCCATATCACAGATGACGATAAAGTGATGTGTACATGTTTAAATGATTATTTCTTATCTGTATTTACCAATGAAAACTTGGAAAATATTCCGGAAGTAGAATCCATTTACAGAGACAGTCCCGATAATATACTTAGTTCAATAAATATTACGAGAGAGGAGGTAATAAAAGAAATAGATAAATTAAAGGCTCATAAATCTCCGGGACCTGATGGAATATATGCAAGAATATTAAAGGAATGCAAGGAAGAGCTTAGTTGTCCACTAACTGCATTATTTAATAATTCAATAAAATTAGGATCGGTACCCATGGAGTGGAAATTGGCAGATGTGGTACCAATATTTAAAAAAGGAGAACGAGTTAAAAAGAATAATTATAGGCCGGTAAGTTTAACGTCAACAGTGGGTAAGATTCTAGAATCCATAATTGCAAATAAAATAAGGGCACATCTAGAATTACACAGACTGATAAAACGTTCACAACACGGGTTTCTTAAGGGTTTTCGTGCCTTACAAACTTACTGCCATTTTATTCAGAAGTTTACGAGGCAGTAGATTGTGGCAAAGAATATGATACAATATATCTAGATTTTAGCAAAAGATTAGTTAAAAAGCTGGAAGCTCATGGTATAGGAGGAGCTGTTCTCAGATGGATCAAACAATGGTTAAAAGACAGAAAACAGAGAGTTTGCATAAATGGAGAGAAATCGGAGTGGGGCTCGGTTACTAGCGGGGTACCACAAGGCTCGGTACTGGGTCCCCTATTATTCATCGTATATCTAAATGATCTGGATTCGGATATCAGTAGTAACCTAAGTAAATTCGCAGACGACACTAAAATAGGTAGAATTATAAATGGAAAAGAAGACATTCATGCTTTACAGGAAGATCTAAATAGATTATCTGAATGGTCGGACAAATGGCAAATGGAATTTAATGTTGAAAAATGTAAAGTAGTTAAAATGGGTACTATAAAAGACAATACTAGTTATAAGCTAAATAACCATGAAATCATGAGTTCTCAGTGTGAAAGGGATTTGGGAGTTCTTGTGAGTAGTAGTCTTAAGCCAAGAGAGCAATGCACAGCAGTCAGATATAAAGCAAACAGAATTTTAGGATTTATCTCAAGAAGTGTTAGCAATAGGACGGAAAAAGTTATTTTGCAGCTCTATCTTGCATTAGTTAGGCCCCATTTAGATTATGCTGTGCAATTCTGGTCACCCTATTATAGGATGGAAATTGAATCCTTGGAGAGAGTGCAGCGAAGAATGACCAAGATAATACACAATATCAGAAATCTACCATATGAAGACAGATTAAAAAAACTTAATCTACATTCTCTAGAGAGGCGAAGAGTTAGGGGGGATATGATTGAAGTGTATAAATGGTTTAAAGGGATTAACAAGGGAGATATTAATAAAGTTTTAAAAATTCATGATCAAACCAGAACTCGTAATAATGGATTTAAGCTTGATAAGTTTAGGTTCAGAAGGGAAATTAGTAAAAATTGGTTTGGTAATAGAGTAGCTGATGCATGGAACAAGCTTCCTAGTAGGATAGTAAATGCCAATACCTTAGACACCTTCAAATGTAGATTAGATAGACATATGACAGAGGTAAGGTGGGTATGAATAGGTTAGTGCTTATTATAAAAATCATAAAAAGAAAAATAGAATAAATAAGTAGAATAGAATAGAATAGGTTAAACATGCTGAAAATGCAATTAAAAAATGGAGCTGCCTCGTTTGTGCCAGTAGGCATGTTGCAGTGTCCTCTATTCTTATGTTCTTATGTTCTTATGTTTTTAATTCCTTTTGCGGCCTGTTTGTGGGGATTACTGACTAACCCCGGCGGTTATTTAAGATTGTTATCTATTAATCCCATGTTTAAGACTCCTGAGCGGCTCTATTGTCTCCTTCTTTTCAAGTTTTCTTCTGTTTTGCTAGTTGTATATCTTGCCATTGTACTTTGAGAAGGTGACCAGTTTAGGTCACGAAATTAATAAGTACTTTATATATATATATATATATATATATATATATATATATATATATATATATATATATATATATATATATATATATATATATATATATATATATATATATATATATATATATATATATATATATATATATATATATATATATATATATATATATATATATATATATATATATATATATTCGTTGTTTTAATTAATGGGCATTTCCTTCCATTTTAGACTGTATGTTAACAGTTCAGTGTTATTAATATATATATATATATATATATATATATATATATATATATATATATATATATATATATATATATATATATATATATATATATATATATATATATATATATATATATATATATATATATATATATATATATATATATATATACATATATATATATATACATATATATATATATTATATATATATATATATACATATATATATATATATATATATATATATATATATATATATATATATATATATATATATATATATATATATATATATATATATATATGGGTCATTGAAGTTCAATTAATTCAAATTTTATAATTCCTGCATGAAATCTATAGTGCTACATGCATTAGTTCACAACCTTTGGTATAGGCCGTGCCGCTGTGGGCCACAGCTGGTGTGATCACAGTGAAGTATGCTCCTCTAATAATGATTTTCTGCGATCATGCACAGGATTACCGTGCGCGCCAAAATTTGAAGCTCTTACTGTGAATACAACTATATTGAGCCATAAAACCTAATATAACCACGAAGTATTATATGTAATAAAATGCAAAATTTAATATATGTCCTTGTTATATAAACAAGAAGCATCAATAAGAATTTTCTTTACACTAAAGAACCTAAAGAACATATACTCAATTTACTCATCATTCGAGCTGTGCTCTCAAGTGGTGTTATTTGCCAGGCGTGGCACACTGCAGCAGAAATTCATAGCTGGCAACCCATACCGAATAACAACAATGAAAGAAACATTTCTTACTTTTTCCTAATCTCCTATTCACTCTCAACTATCTATATTTCTCTAACCTTGTTGCTGTCCTCTAAAGAATACCCTTAGTTTTGTAAAGAATACACATTGGAGAAATGGAAATTGAAGTTTTTGTTTGTCTTATAAAACAAAGCAAAAAAAAGTGTGTGTTCGTCTCTCTCACATATGATCTATGGTTATAGCTACAAATTGTAACGCACACACATGGATAGTTAGTGTTCTTATCTAGATTAGCAGTTAATGGATGAAATTATCCCAACTACTAATTGGAGATTAGAGGCCACAAACATCACAAATTAATGCCGCAGTTGTAACACACTTCTTCATTTCATGCATCAGCTCACTCAACTGAAATTTTGCTGAAATAACAAAGCTCGCAGCGCATTGCGCAAGTGACAACAAACGTATACCATATATTCATATGTCTGTGTGTAATTATATGTATATAATAATATATATATATATATATATATATATATATATATATATATATATATATATATATATATATATATATATATATATATATATTATATATATATATATATTTTTTATATTTATATATATATATATATATATATATATATATATATATATATATATATATATATATATATATATATATATATATATATATGCGTGTGTGTGTGTGTGTGTATGTATACAGATGTATATATATGGATGCATATATTATAACTGCGATTGTGCAATCAAGTGACTCTTGGCAGTAATATAACTGCCAAGTACTGCGTTTCATAGTAACCGCTTGATTCAAAATTATCAATAAGTCAAAACCAATATATCGCTAGTAAATTTTTGTTGCATTACACTATCAGCATAACCGTGTGGTGATATAATAAAGAGTAAAAGTCTTTTTCATGACAAAATCTCATATACTTACTAAAACAATTTTGAGAATAAGTGTAAAGAAGGTTACAATATGTATTAAATATCTCCTGCCTCCTGATAGTGAGGGGTATTTTGTGAGCATAAGTGTGTTTTAATTGCATTTAAACCTTAGCTACCTCGTTATACCTTTTCACTGAATTCAAATTTTTGCAGTGTAGTGATTGGAGATCATAATATGCTAACCCAAGGTTTGATCCTCTCCGGTATTGGTTTAAACTGTACATAGGGGATCAACCTGATTATTCAGCCATAACCTTTAGATCACTGGGTCCACATCTTTAGGAGGTGACTTGGACCTAAGGTATGTCGAAGGCATGTAGTCCATCTCTCTGTTATCACTCTTCCTAATATTTGCTGTTCATTAGATATTTTTAACCTTCATCAAAAATGCTTTTCTATTCTGAACCTGTGTACACCAGCTCTGGTGGGGTTCATTCTGTGCAAGATTTCATAACAAAGCATTTCTTTGGAATTATTTTAATAGTCTGAGTTTATTGGAGTTATTCACAGGGACATTTAGTTCCTTCAAAAAAACTTAGGGTCACGTATTACATGAAAATCTTGTATATTACCTCGCAAGCGAGAAATAAGGGAAAAATAAAGAATAAGAAAAGGACACACTTAAACAAATGGTCAAAGTAATGAAGACATAAAATAGGGTATGATTAGGCCCCGCAATAACGATATACCAGATTTTTGAAGGAAGAAAACTCATTAGAGTTAGAAAAGCCTAAAGGAAGGAGAAAGTTCCAAACTCTGGAGGAGAAAGGAAAGATGCAATCACTGCATCGTCCAATTCACAAGTTGTAAATCTCCATACAGCGTCAAAATAATAGATTATGTTCATATTTAACCAAAGAATACTACGCTAGGATATTAGCACTTTAATTACCATAGATTTGGTCCAATTTCAAGTACGGCCAATACATGCTTTCCATTTGCAAACTCTCCACACAGGCCCACTTCCAACCCAACCATACCTAACCTCACCTAACCAGAGTGTATACCTTATGTGTACTTTTATTTGTCAGAGCCACCATGTTTTAATTTCATTGTCGTTATTGCCTTGCACTTGCATTGTTGTTATATCTCAAAGAAACAGTTCCCGTTAATGACTAAAACCTATTTATGTAATATTTGGACATGCAACTCAACACTTTTATAACATAACAAATATTATGACATTAGTCTATTCTATCTGCCTTGGCTGTTTCCCCCTTTAATTGGGGGGTAGCCGACATAAAAAAAAGAAAACGATAAGAGGATTACTTTGCTCTATGGGCAATGTCGAGAGAGCTAGCGACCGTTCAGATGGCACTGCTGGAGTGCCACATCCCATCCTCCTGGCTCTTCCACAACCTGTGTCGCTT
>JAXCGZ010011374.1:25000-27500 GCA_037179515.1 Halocaridina rubra | reverse complement strand
AAAGAATTTTTGCATGTTATTGGAAGAAGTCTTTGAACCATTAATTTAACATCTATTTTGTTTGATTACGTTTCAGATGTTCAGGATATTGAAAAGCTTTTGGGGGGTTTAAGAATTGCTTCGAATGATAAACTCGTCACCAACATCATGAAAGATCATCTTTGTCACCAATAAAAAGGATAAAAAAAAGAATAGCAGGTGGTTCTGCGCTCGCATTCTTTGTTGTAGGTACATATTTCTTTGATCTCTCTCTTAGGCCAATATCAGATACCGTAGCATACACATAAATGAATTCTTTCTCGTTATGAAGCGTTCTTTCTTTATGAGTAATGCATAAATTTATGTTAATGAATATTAAATCTCCCTCTAAAAGGACCAGTTAAATACAGTAGCTTATATTCGGGATATAAAAAAGAAAAAAAACTATTATCTAATTTTTCTATCAGCGGATTTACTGATGACAATAATTTTTGTGAGCATTTCTTACTGATTTTATTTCTGTTGTGTTGAAGTAGATTTCTCTTGATTGTTTTTAATCAAGTCACCCTATCGGAATATCAGACCTCCCCTTTCAAAAGTCAAATGTATGTTGTTTGGACGTTACCCTAGTAAGTTATGCTAAAAAGAGAAAAAAAAATATACTGAATGCTAATGGTAGGAAGGAGAGAATTATAATACCATTTTCATCGAGTTTAATGAAGCATCTCGAAGATTTCTAAAATGGTGCAGTAATTTCATGTACTGCCGGTTATATTTGGTTAAAATGCTTATTTTGATTTCTATAGCTTAACTCCAGCTAAATATATTTTCAAAAGGAAAAATGTCCTCCTCGATAGCTGCATTGTGAATGCATGAAGATATGTAAGTGCTCTTGAAATGACCATGTCCTCTTTTCTGTGCTGTCGTGCTCATTTACAGAACATAATAGTTTCGACAAAGCCACTCTCTGTGGATCTCATTTTCCTGCCAACTTTTCTGTAAACGATTCCAGCCCACCTGTCCCTCAATCTTTACCTCTCTTTAACACTATGCCCTCTCTTATACTTTCTGAACGCAAAGTTCATAAGCTTCTGCTCTCGCTAAAGACGAACAAGACATCTGGTGCCGATGGTATCCCTGCAAAGTTCCTAAAGGAGTTTGCAGGTGAACTGGCTCACATGTTTCGCCGTCTTTTTTGCCTCATTCTCTCAACCAGTATTTATTCTTCATCTTGGAAGATTGTTCTGGTGCAACTAGTTCCTGAGAAGGGTGACCATTTAATTCCTTCAAACCACCAACCCATTGCCCTAACCTCTTTTATCGCTAAAGCTTTCGAAACTTTGTTCAATGTTCACTTCTTGAAACATCTTGAATCTAACTCATCTATCTCTGATCACCAGTACGGCTTTGCAAGGCAAGATCCACTAGTGACCTCCTGTGCTATCTTACTCATGTATGGTCATCTTTTCTCAGGAGCTATGGGAAGTCCTTTGGCGTCATCCTTGATATTTCTAAGGCTTTTGACAGAGTTTGGCAAAAGGCTATGTTGTCCAGGCTCCCTGCCTATGACTTTACCCCTTCTCTCTGTTCTCTGAGTTCTAGTTCTTTCTGATCATTTTGTATCTGTGGTTGTTGATGGTGCAACATGTAACCCATTCCCTGTCACCAGTGGTGTTCTACAGAGCTCTGTTCTTTCACCTACTCTTTTTCTTCTCTTCATCAATTATCTTTTCCAGACCCCATCTTCCTCTCTTCTTCGTGCTTTGCCGACGATTCAACCCTTCATTTTTCTCTGCCTTTCCTTCACAACCTTCATCTGCTATTCTTAATCAGTCTCGTATTACTCTTTCTTCTATTCTTAACTCCGATTTGCAGAGGGTATATGAGTGGGACACCAAAAATATAGTTAATTTTAATGCCTCCTATACACAGTTATCTTTTTACCTTCTTCTCCTTCTGCTACCCCTATTGTCTTCGAATCTAACGAAATTTACCCTCTTAATTCTATCAACATATAGTAGTCTCCGTGGCAAAATGGCAGCGTCTGCGACTCTGAAGCGGCAGGTCGAGGGTTCGTGCCAAGTCACGGACTGAGGTTAGTAAGGGCATGCACTCAGGGTAGCGATTACATCTGCCAAAACAAGTCCTTCGTAAGAAGGCAACCGTCCTAGCCCTTGGTAGAAAAGGGAGTTCGTGACTTAAAACCGAATCCAATCCTATCAACATATTAAGAATCACTATTGCCTCTAACTTATCTTGGAGGAATCACATAATCCAAATATTTAAATCTGCATCCAAAAAAATTGGGGCTCTGATTCGCTTTCGTCATTTCTTTAACTCTTTACAGTTACTTAAAATCCATAAATGTCTTATCCATCCCTGCTTAGAATACTTCTAGCATATCTGGGGTGCTTCTTCTTATACTTTTCTCCTTAATAGGGTTGGATACAAGGCAGTCAGACTCATTAATGATCCTTTCCTTACCTCTAATCTGGAGTCTCTCTCTCTACGCCATAAGGTA
>JAXCGZ010011374.1:0-20000 GCA_037179515.1 Halocaridina rubra | reverse complement strand
TTAAGTAAAGGGGAATATACAATGTTCAAAAGCGTGTAAAACCTCATTATACCGGCTAAAACAAATTACTATAGGAGTAAATTCCAGGATTTAAAAACTAAAGAGGGCAACATATGAGAGATTATAAAAGGTTTTTACCAAGTAAAAAGATTTCCGCTCTAGAGAGAAATGTAAAATGATCCATCAGAGTCATGTGAAAACTGTCATGATTTTTTGTTTAAAACGAGGAAAGAGTTTTATGAAAGCTTAAAACCAAACAGTACTCAAAATAGCCAAAATGAAACAGCTGAAACATTTAATTTTCAAGGTGCTCTATTTATGCCTCAACCTGTAGATATAATCTCAGTCAAAAATATGGTATAAAACTTGGAAACTATTTATTCTTGTGGAGCTGATGAATGTCTGCTAAATTCTTAAAAGATTCATTACCTATAATAGTCTTCTAATTAACTATGATTATCAACACCTTCATTGTCATAGAGGTATTCCCAGAGGAATGGAAATATGGAATTGTTTGTCCAGAATTTGAATAGGGAGACAATGAATATCCAGTCCACTGCAGACCCATTACTCTTTTCCGAATTTATCAATAGCTTTAAAATAAAATGTAGCAAACCGATTGCATGACTACTTGTCCAGAAAACATGTTTTTTTTTTTATAACCCAGCACTGTTTCAGGATGGGTCTATCTACACAAACTGCCTTAACACAAGTGACTGGCGCATTTTACAAAACATAGATAAGAATGAGGTATCACTACTTGCCCATGTGACCTTCTCAAAGCTTTTGACAGTCTCTCATTCGATTTTCTTAAGGAAAATTCAAGACATTCAAATAGATGACTTCTAGTTTAATGGCCATCTAACTATTCGTGTGAAGTCAGTAAAATGGAGGAAAAGAGTATAATCAGAGTTCTTTGTTGAATCTGGTCTTCCTTAGGGTTCCGTAGTCAGTCTTGTACGTTTTAATATATTTATCAGCGATTTACACACTGTTGCTCAGAGCGTCATGCTTATCCAGTTTGCAGATGATGTCCAGGTTCTTCTCTCCAAAAATATAAAATATCTTTACCTCCTAATCTTAGAAATGGAATCCACAATTGAAAGAGTGATACAGTATTTTATAAGAAATGAGCTTAGAATAAATACAAGTAAAACTCCATTCACCAAGTCCTTTGTTAGGAGCTTGGTACTTATTTTTGACAGCAATTTATCATTTGAATCTCATGTCGAATATATATGTAGCAACGCAAACTGTGTGCTCTTCTTCTTAGATAATATTTAAGATTTATTTTTTGTTGACAGCCACAACAAGAAAATAATTGTGGAGGCTCTAGATCTTAGCTACATATCCTATTGTTGCCTAATGTGGAGCGGTTGTAAAACAAGTATGTTTAGCAAGGTGCAAATGATTCAAAATTTTGCCGCTAAAATCGCAGTTGGTCAGGGCAAAATGTTTGAGTGTGCAACACCATTGATAATGGAGCTAAAATGGCTTAAAATATATGATCAAATCAAATTGGAAGTGATGATGCTTATGTATAAGTTAATAAAAGGTGTTACACCTGTATGGATCAGGTAGATTAACACTATAAGCAATTCAATAAAATGAATCACTTGTCAATCACAAAATCTCGTAATTCCCAGAGTAAAAAAAAAACCTGTCTGTCAGTGGTTCTAAATTATGGAACAGTCTGCCAGAGGACATAAATGAAACAAAAAAGCACAGAAATAAAAAAGAAGTTGAGAGAACTCTTAGGCAATAGCTGAAAATATCAACGTAGTGACCTAACCGCTCAAATACTGAAAAAATGACTTTATGGTGCTGTGATATTTATCCATATTGCTTTTTTCATTGTGTATATGCATATTTTATGAATATCTACTGTATATCTTTTAATATATGGGAATTCTAATTTAATTTGCAATATCTGTGCAATGTTAATATTTCTTCGTGGACTTTTGAGTGGGTGCCTGGCTCATTCCCTAAAGATCCAAAATTCACCACTTGACTTCTCTCATAAAAAACCTGCAATAAAACTAGGACTTCGTAGGTCTACTGGTAAATGGCTGACTCACAGCCACAAGATCCTGAGTTTGACTCTGTGTATTTCAGTTGTATGATAACAGCAATGTGAACACCTTCGTTACTCTAAGGGTCAAGGTTTAACTCGCATCCACAAGGTGCCTAATTTGAGTCTGTCCATTCCGACCATCCTATATCTATGATGATAGTATCACTTCGTAGCACTGCGGATCGAACCCTGCCTCAAGCCTAATAGGCTCTGTGCTCGATCATTACAGTTAACTTATTTGATTCCTTTATATCATTGCGGATAAATGCGTGGCTTATGCCGAGAAGGTACCGAATTTGCCTCTTATGATCTCGATCGCATAATATTACCTCCACATCAAAAAATTTCGAGAATGGGCTAGTCAGTAAACCATTATATGTTGCTAAATATCTTCCCCTCTGCTCTTGAAGGTAATATTGTGCCCAGATGGATAATTACACATTCCCTCCAAAAGGTTTTATGAATACAAATGAGGCAAAGGCAAGTTTTACTTTAATCAAAACCCGAGCTTGTCAAGATACTCCTCTACCACATATCACCCTAACCTAATTAATTATATACTCACTTATCCTATCAATTTATCAAGTACTACCGCAGAAAGGCATGCAACTACCCTCTACTTCACGTATATAATGTATTCAAATGTTTGATTTGCTTCAATGAAATCTTTATGTACAAACCGGGTTCATAGCTCACTTTATATGGTTAATAAACATGAAGTGAAGTGCCTCGCTGAGTTGGAATGAAAAAAACGTTTTGTTTTATTGCTTTTTTGGATGGTCGTTGAGTAATTAGTACATGTAGTAACGTTTATTCGACGTCAGCATGTAAAAGGTGAAGCATAAATCAGTAGAATATCCTGCACAAAATAAAAAAAAAATAATAAAAAAAAAAAAAAAATATATATATATATATATATATATATATATATATATATATATATATATATATATATATATATATATATATATATATATATATATATATATATATATATATATATATATATATATATATATATATATATATATATATATATATATATATATATATATATATATATATATATATATATATATATATATATATATATATATATATATATATATATATATATATATATATATATATATATATATATATATATATATATATATATATATATATATATATATATATATATATATATATATATATATATATATATATATATATATATATACATATATATATATATATATACATATATATATATATATATATATATATATATATATATATATATATATATATATATATATATATATATATATATATATATATATATATATATATATATATATATAAATGGAGAGAAATCGGAGTGGGCTCGGTTACTAGCGGGGTACCACAAGGCTCGGTACTGGGTCCCCTATTATTCATCGTATATCTAAATGATCTGGATTCGGATATCAGTAGTAGCCTAAGTAAATTCGCAGACGACACTAAAATAGGTAGAATTATAAATGGGAAAGAAAACATTCATGCTTTACAGGAAGATCTAAATAGATTATCTGAATGGTCGGACAAATGGCAAATGGAATTTAATGTTGAAAAATGTAAAGTAGTTAAAATGGGTACCATAAAAGACAATACTAGTTATAAGGTAAATAACCATGAAATCATGAGTTCTCAGTGTGAAAGGGATTTGGGAGTTCTTGTGAGTAGGAGTCTTAAGCCAAGAGAGCAATGCACAGCAGTCAGAAATAAAGCAAACAGAATTTTAGGATTTATCTCAAGAAGTGTTAGCAATAGGACGGAAAAAGTTATTTTGCAGCTCTATCTTGCATTAGTTAGGCCCCATTTAGATTATGCTGTGCAATTCTGGTCACCCTATTATAGGATGGAAATTGAATCCTTGGAGAGAGTGCAGCGAAGAATGACCAAGATGATACACAATATCAGAAATCTACCATATGAGGACAGATTAAAAAAACTTAATCTACATTCTCTAGAGAGGCGAAGAGTTAGGGGGGATATGATTGAAGTGTATACATGGTTTACAGGGATTTACAAGGGAGATATTAATAAAATTTTAAAAATTCATGATCAAACCAGAACTCGTAATAATGGATTTAAGCTTGATAAATTTAGGTTCAGAAGGGAAATTGGTAAAAATTGGTTTGGTAATAGAGTAGCTGATGCATGGAACAAGCTTCCTAGTAGGATAGTAAATGCCAATACCTTAGACACCTTCAAATGTAGATTAGATAGACATATGACAGAGGTAGGGTGGGTATGAATAGGTTAGTGCTTATTAGAAAAATCATAAAAAGAAAAATAGAATAAATATGTAGAGTAGAATAGAATAGGTTAGACAAGCTGAAAATACAATTCAAAAATGGAGCTGCCTCGTGTGTGCCAGTAGGCATGTTGCAGTGTCCTCTATTCTTATGTTCTTATATATATATATATATATATATATATATATATATATATATATATATATATATATATATATATATATATATATATATATATATATATATATATATATATATATATATATATATATATATATATATATATATATATATATATATATATATATATATATATATATATATATATATATATATATATATATATATATATATATATATATATATATATATATATATATATATATGTATATATATATATATATATATATATATATATATATATATATATATATATATATATATATATATATATATATATATATATATAAATAAAGTACTTATTAATTTTGTGACCTAACCTGGTCACCTTCACAAAGTACAATGACAAGAGATACGACAAGCAAAACACAATAAACCTTGAAAAGAAAGAGACAAAAGAGCCGCCCAGGAGTCCTAAACATTGAATTAATAGATAACAATCTTAAATGCCCTCTTGGGTTAGTCAGTAATCCCCACAAACAGGTCGCAAAAGGAATTAAAGTCCATACTTGGCTAAACTGTGTTAACAATATATATATATATATATATATATATATATATATATATATATATATATATATATATATATATATATATATATATATATATATATATATATATATATATATATATATATATATATATATATATATATATGAATCATTTTTTACCCCGACCGGGACTCGAACCTAGGACTTATGATTACTAAGTGAAGGCGCTACCACTACACCACAGAAGGTTAAAAGGAATCCAACCTTATAGCTTATATCTGCTATACTAAGGAATGAACGCATTCTTAATGAATGCCACTATGTTCATATTACAGATTCCCCAATCTCACTATTGGCTTTATTTTAGCATTTAATTCAATTCCCAATCTCATTCGGGCCATGAAATAACCAAATAAGCACATTACATATGTGAAAACATAAATCATTTTTTACCCCGACCGGGACTTGAACCTAGGACTTATGATTACTAAGTCAAGGCGCTACCACTACACCACAGAAGGTTAAAAGGAATGCAACCTTATAGCTTATATCTGCTATACTTAGGAATGAACGCATTCTATCTAAATGTAACTATGATCATATTACAGATTCCCCAACCTCACTATTGGCTTTATTTTAGCAATTAATTCAATTCCCAATCTCAATGAACGCATTCTATCTGAATGCCACTATGTTCATATTACAGATTCCCCAACCTCGCTCGTGGCTTTATTTTAGCATTTAATTCAACTCCCAATCTCATTCGGGCCATGAAATAACCAAATAAGCACATTACATATGTGAAAACATGAATCATATTTTACCCCGACCGGGACTCGAACCTAGGACTTATGATAATTAAGTCAAGGCGTTACCACTACACCACAGAAGGTTAAAAGGAATCCAACCTTATAGCTTATATCTGCTATACTTAGGAAAAAAACGCATTCTATCTGAATGCCACTATGTTCAAATTACAGATTCCCAAACCTCACTCCTGGATTTATTATAGCATTTAAGTCAATTCCCAATCTCATTCGGGGCATGAAATAACGAAATAAGCGCATTACATATGTGGAAACATGAATCATTTTTTACCCCGACCGGGGTAAAATATGATTCATGTTTTCACATATGTAATATGAATATTTCATGCCCCGAATAAGATTGGGAATTGACTTAAATGCTATAATAAACCCAGGAGTGAGGTTGGGGAATCTGTAATATGAACATAGTGGCATTCAGATAGAATGCATTTGTTCCTAAGTATACCAGATATAAGCTATAAGGTTGGATTCCTTTTAACCTTCTGTGGTGTAGTGGTAGCGCCTTGACTTAGTAATCATAAGTCCTAGGTTCGAGTCCCGGTCGGAGTAAAATTTGATTCATGTTTTCACATATGGAATGTGCTTATTTGGTTATTTCATGGCCCGAATGAGATTGGGAATTGAATTAAATGCTAAAATAAAGCTACGAGTGAGTTTGGGGAATCTGTAATATGAACATAGTGGCATTCAGATAGAATGCGTTCATTCCTAGGTATACTACATATAAGCTATAAGGTTGGATTCCTTTTAAGCTTCTGTGGTGTAGTGGTAGCGCCTTGACTTAGTAATCATAAGTACTAGGTTCGAGTCCCGGTCGGGGTAAAAAATGAGTCACGTTTTCACATGCGTAATGTGCTTATTTGGTTATATATATATATATATATATATATATATATATATATATATATATATATATATATATATATATATATATATATATATATATATATATATATGTATGTATGTATGTATGTATGTATGTATGTATGTATGTATGTATGTATGTATGTATGTATGTATGTATGTATGTATGTATGTATGTATGTATGTATGTATGTATGTATGTATGTATGTATGTATGTATGTATGTATGTATGTATGTATGTATGTATGTATGTATGTATGTATGTATGTATGTATGTATGTATGTATGTATGTATGTATGTATGTATGTATGTATGTATGCATGCATGCATGCATGCATGCATGCATGCATGCATGCATGCATGCATGTATGTATGTATGTATGTATGCATATATATATATATATATATATATATATATATATATATATATATATATATATATATATATATATATATATATATATATATATATTGAGGATAAAGATGTTGTTTGTTTGATAGCTGGTGGAAATGACGTGCAGGATGGTAGAAGTGAGGAGCTGATTAGGTTGTATAGACAAGCCCTGGATAAGATCAGGAAAAGGGGTGCAGTTCCAGTGATGTGTGGTATTCTGCCTAGGCTTAGCCAAGGTACAGAGTTGTGGTCTCGACCAATTGGAGTTAATGCTAGGATGGAAGTCTTATGTCGGGAGAATAATATAGGTTTTATAGAAGGGTGGGATCACTTCACTAGTCGTAAGCATATGTATGCAAGGGATGGAGTTCTTCTTTCTAATTCAAGTGTCTCGGTATTGGCTGCTATAATAGACAGAGCGGTAGGGGGGTTTTGTTAGATACATATAATGAAATAAATAGTACTTGTGCAGAGAAATTAGTCATTGTGGGTTCAGTAAATTGTAGGTCAAATAACTGGGAGTTTAAGGATAATAACCATATGTTACATAAAAAAATATTAACAAAAAGAATAGCCACAAGAAGGGTAAACCTAGAGAAAGGTTAAAAGTATATTATACAAATGGCCGTAGTTTAGGTAATAAGATAGAAGAACTGAGAGCCATAGTATGTAGTGAGAGACCGGATATAATATGCATTAGTGAATGTTGGATTAATTTAGAGAGCAAACACCTTAATGCTGAGTACATAATTACAGGATATAAACTTTATAATGCGGATCACAGTGCAGATAGCAAACGGGGAGGGGTAATTATGTATATTAAAGATAGCTTCAGAAGCTGCATTAAGCCTGGAATTAAGACAAATCTAAATTCAGAAACCTTATGGGTTGAAATTAAAAATAATATAGAAAGTCTAGCTATAGGAGGAGTCTACAGAGCACCTGATCTAGATAATATAAATTTGCAAATTATATATGATGAAATTTCTAAAGCGACCAGGTCAAACAGAGTTGGCATTGTAGGCGATTTTAATTTTAGAAATATTAACTGTGAAACCATAACAGGTGATAGTAGCTCTAAGGAGTTTTTGGAAGTAGTAGGAGAAAATTTCCTTTCTCAGCATGTACTTGAAGCAACACGGGGGGTGAATATACTGGATTTAGTTCTTAGTAATAGAGAGAATAAGGTTACAAATTTAGAAGTTGGTGAAATACTGGGAAACAGTGACCATGATTCCATTAGACAACATAATTTTCAAGGAAACTATAAAGGAAAATAAGAATATTGTTCCAAACTTTAGAGCAGGAGATTTTGAGAGCTTAAAAACTAAATTATCTAATGAGGTATGGGAAGGGATTTCTGGAGTAAAGAAGTGGTTAGTTAATCCAGCAGGTCAGGTCGCAGGTAGCAGATTACCCAAGAAAATTGAGTACCACAGGCCAAGAATTATCACAAGATAAGATCAATACAGTAAATTCTCTCACAGGAAAGAACAGCAGTCCGTCAGTTAATATAAATTTGGATGAGGAATATACCAATTTAGTCATGACTCTTAAGAATAACCAGTGTGACTAAATTCCCATGAAACATTTCAGATCAAGAAAAAATTACCCTATATGGATGAACAGTAGAATAAAGAATATTATAGGCATTAAAAGAGGAATATACAGGAAACTAAAAAGAGGTGGAGAGCAGGTGAGGCAGCAATATATACAGCTAAACAGGGAAGTTAAAATGATGGTTAGAGAGTCGAAACGATAACACGAAGTTAGAATAGCAGGAGAAGCTAAAGAAAATCCTAAAGGGTTTTATCAACATTATCAAACAAAATTTAAGGAAAAAGTCGGACCAATTGAAGAAGAAAATGGCCATATCACAGATGACGATAAAGTGATGTGTACATGTTTAAATGATTATTTCTTATCTGTATTTACAAATGAAAACTTGGAAAATATTCCGGAAGTAGAATCCATTTACAGAGACAGTCCCGATAATATACTTACTTCAATAAATATTACGAGAGAGGAGGTAATAAACGAAATAGATAAATTAAAGGCTCATAAATCTCCGGGACCTGATGGAATATATGCTAGAATATTAAAGGAATGCAAGGAAGAGCTTAGTTGTCCACTAACTGCATTATTTAATAATTCAATAAAATTAGGATCGGTACCCATGGAGTGGAAATTGGCAGATGTGCTACCAATATTTAAAAAAGGAGAACGAGTGAAAAAGAATAATTATAGGCCGGTAAGTTTAACGTCAACAGTGGGTAAGATTCTAGAATCCATAATTGCAACTAAAATAAGGACACATCTAGAATTACACAGACTGATAAAACTTTCACAACACGGGTTTCTTAAGGGTTTTTCGTGCCTTACAAACTTACTGTCTTTTTATTCAGAAGTTTACGAGGCAGTAGATTGTGGCAAAGAATATGATACAATATATCTAGATTTTAGCAAAGCTTTTGATAGAGTTCCTCACAAAAGATTAGTTAAAAAGCTGGAAGCTCATGGTATAGGAGGAGCTGTTCTCAGATGGATCAAAGAATGTTTAAAAGACAGAAAACAAAGGGTTTGCATAAATGGAGAGAAATCGGAGTGGGGCTCGGTTACTAGCGGGGTACCACAAGGCTCGGTACTGGGTCCCCTATTATTCATCGTATATCTAAATGATCTGGATTCGGATATCAGTAGTAACCTAAGTAAATTCGCAGATGACACTAAAATAGGTAGAATTATAAATGGAAAAGAAGACATTCATGCTTTACAGGAAGATCTAAATAAATTTTCTGAATGGTCGGACAAATGGCAAATGGAATTTAATGTTGAAAAATGTAAAGTAGTTATAATGGGTACTATAAAAGAGTATACGAGTTATAAGCTAAATAACCATGAAATCATGAGTTCTCAGTGTGAAAGGGATTTGGGAGTTCTTGTCAGTAGTAATCATAAGCCAAGAGAGCAATGTACAGCAGTCAGAAATAAAGCAAACAGAATTTTAGGATTTATCTCAAGAAGTGTTGGCAATAGGACTTAAAAAGTTATTTTGCAGCTCTATCTTGCATTAGTTAGGCCCCATTTAGATTATGCTGTGCAATTCTGGTCACCCAATTATAGGATGGAAATTGAATCCTTGGAGAGAGTGCAGCGAAGAATGACCAAGATGATAGACATTATCAGAAATCTACTATATGAGGACAGATTAAAAAACTTAATCTACATTCTCTAGAGAGGCGAAGAGTTAGGGGGGATATGATTGAAGTGTATAAATGGTTTAAAGGGATTAACAAGGGAAATATTTATAAAGTTTTAAAAATTCAAGATCAAACCAGAACTCGTAATAATGGATTTAAGCTTGATAAATTTGGGTTTAGAAGGGAAATTGGTAAAAATTGGGTTGGTAATAGAGTAGCTGATGCATTGAACAGGCTTCCTAGTAGGATAGTTTAGTTCCTGGGTTCATCCAGTGAGGACGTGCTTCCAGTAGCTCTAGTCTTGACCATACTTAGTACAATGGAGAGTGGTGGTGTTCTTTGTGCTGGTGGTGTTAGTGGTAGTGGTGTTGGTGGTGGTGTCGTTGTTGGTGCTGTTTGTGGCTGTGCTGGGGATTTGTCCTCGTCTGACGCAAGCAAACTCATTTTTAATTTAAGAAATGAGTTGGCCGCAGTCAGGCAGAAGGTCAGATCCTTAGCAGAGGAGAACAGGGATCTGAGAGGTAAGGTAGAGGTGTTAACCAGGAAGGGACAATTGAATAGTGAAGATGACTGGAAAGTTATGAATAAGGGTTCAACGAAGATGGTTCTTAAGAAAGATGATACTTTTAGACTACAAGTTGCTAATTCATTTAGTTCACCTAGAGATGAATGTGACAGTGGCGGCAGTAATTCTTCAGGACCCATAGAGTCAGATAGGTGTACTGGCGATCGTAGAAATGGAAGTGGGAAAAGCTCTCAGGTCCAGAACCTAGGTAAGTCTCCCAAGGTCGGAGTAACCCATCCTCCGGATAAGTCTCGTTCTCTGGTAATTGTAGGGGATTCACTATGCAGACATGTAGACAGGAAACTCAGGCATAGAGTTAGAGGAAAATATTTTTTCCCTGGAGCAGGTATGAAGAAGGTGGGTGAGTCAATAAACAGCTGGATTGGGAAAAAAGATGTTGTTTGTTTGAAAGCTGGTGGAAATGACGTGCAGTATGGTAGAAGTGAGGAGCTGATTAGGTTGTATAGACAAGCCCTGGATAAGATCAGGAAAAGGGGTGCAATTCCTGTGATGTGTGGTATTCTCCCTAGGCTTAGCCAAAGTTCAGAGTGGTGGTCTCGAGCTATAGGAGTAAATGCTAGGATGGAAGTCTTCTGTCGGGAGAATAATATAGGTTTTATAGACGGGTGGGATCACTTCACTAGTCGTAAGCATATTTATGCAAGGGATGGAGTGCATCTTTCTAATTCAGGTGTCTCGGTATTGGCTGGTATGATAGACAGAGAGGTAGGGGGGTTTTGTTAGATACAAATAATGAAATGAATAATACTTGTGCAGAGAAATTAGTCAGTAAGGGTTCAGTAAATAGTGGGTCAAATAACTGGGAGTCTAAGGATAATAACCATTTGTTACATAGAACAAATATTAACAAAAAGAATAGCCACAAGAAGGGTAAAACTAGAGAAAGCTTAAAAGTATATTATACAAATAGCCGTAGTTTAGGTAACAAGATAGAAGAACTGAGAGCCATAGTATGTAGTGAGAGACCGGATATAATATGCATTAGTGAAAGTTGGATTAATTTAGAAAGCAAACACCTTAAAGCTGAGTACATAATTACAGGATATAAACTTTATAATGCTGATCGCAGTGCAGATAGAAGAGGGGGAGGGGTAAATATGTATATTAATGATAACCTCAGAAGCTGCATTAAGTCTGGAATTATGACAAATCTAAATTCAGAAACCTTATGGGTTGAAATTAAAAATAATATAGAAAGTCTAGTTGCAGGAGTAGTCTACAGACCACCTGATCTAGATAATATAAAGTCGCAAGTAATATACGATGAAATTTCTAAAGTGACCAGGTCAAATAGAGTTTGCATTGTAGGCGATTTTAATTTTAGAAATATTAACTGGGGAACCATAACAGGTGATAGTAGCTCTAAGGAGTTTTTGGAAGTAGTAGAAGACAATTTCCTTTCTCAGCATGTACTTGAAGCAACACGGGGGGTGAATATACTAGATTTAGTTCTTAGTAATAGAGAGAATATGGTTACAAATTTAGAAGTTGGTGAAAAATTGGGCAACAGTGACCATGATTCCATTAGATTTAACATAATTTTCAAGGAAACTATAAAGGAAAATAAGAATATTGTTCCAAACTTTAGAGCAGGAGATTTTGAGGGCTTAAAAACTAAATTATCTAATGAGGTATGGGAAGGGATTTCTGGGGTACAGATGTGGGTAGTTAGTCCAGCAGGTCAGGTCACAGGTAGCAGATTACCCCGAGATTTGACTACCACATGCCAAGGATTATCACAAGATAAGATCAATACATTAAATTCTCTCACAGGAAAGAACAGCAGTCCGTCAGTTAATATAAATTTGGATGAGGAATATAACAATTTTGTCATGACTCTGAAGAATAGTCAGAGAGACTATATTCCCATGAAACATTGCAGATCAAGAAAAAATGACCCTAAATGGATGAACAATAGAATAAAGAATCTTATAGGTATTAAAAGAGGAATATACAGGAAACTAAAAAGAGGTGAAGAGCAGATGAGGCAGCAATATATACAGTTAAACAGGGAAGTTAAAAAGATAGTTAGAGAGTCGAAAAAAAAATACGAAGTTAGAATAGCAGGAGAAGCTAAAGAAAATCCTAAAGGGTTTTATCAACATTATCAAACAAAATTTAAGGAAAAAGTCGGACCAATTGAAGTAGCCAATGGCCATATCACAGATGACGATAAAGTGATGTGTACATGTTTAAATGATTATTTCTTATCTGTATTTACCAATGAAAACTTGGAAAATATTCCGGAAGTAGAATCCATTTACATAGACAGTCCCGATAATATACTTACTTCAATAAATATTACGAGAGAGGAGGTAATAAAAGAAATAGATAAATTAAAGGCTCATAAATCTCCGGGACCTGATGGAATATATGCTAGAATATTAAAGGAATGCAAAGAAGAGCTTAGTTGTCCACTAACTGCATTATTTAATAATTCAATAAAATTAGGATCGGTACCCATGGAGTGGAAATTGGCAGATGTGGTACCAATATTTAAAAATGGAGAACGAGTGAAAAAGAATAATTATAGGCCGGTAAGTTTAACGTCAACAGTGGGTAAGATTCTAGAATCCATAATTGAAACTAAAATAAGGACATATCTAGAATTACACAGACTGATAAAACTTTCACAACACGGGTTTCTTAAGGGTTTTTCTTGCCTTACAAACTTACTGTCTTTTTATTCAGAAGTTTACGAGGCAGTAGATTGTGGCAAAGAATATGATACAATATATCTAGATTTTAGCAAAGCTTTTGATAGAGTTCCTCACAAAAGATTAGTTAAAAAACTGGAAGCTCATGGTATAGGAGGAGCTGTTCTCAGATGGATCAAAGAATGGTTAAAAGACAGAAAACAAAGGGTTTGCATAAATGGAGAGAAATCGGAGTGGGGCTCGGTTACTAGTGGGGTACCACAAGGCTCGGTACTGGGTCCCCTATTATTCATCATATATCTAAATGATCTGGATTCGGATATCAGTAGTAACCTAAGTAAATTCGCAGACGACACTAAAATAGGTAGAATTATAAATGGAAAAGAAGACATTCATGCTTTACAGGAAGATCTAAATAGATTATCTGAATGGTCGGACAAATGGCAAATGGAATTTAATGTTGAAAAATGTAAAGTAGTTAAAATGGGTACCATAAAAGACAATACTAGTTATAAGCTAAATAACCATGAAATCATGAGTTCTCAGTGTGAAAGGGATTTGGGAGTTCTTGTGAGTAGGAGTCTTAAGTTAAGAGAGCAATGCACAGCAGTCAGAAATAAAGCAAACAGAATTTTAGGATTTATCTCAAGAAGTGTTAGCAATAGGACGGAAAAAGTTATTTTGCAGCTCTATCTTGCATTAGTTAGGCCCCATTTAGATTATGCTGTGCAATTCTGGTCACCCTATTATAGGATGGAAATTGAATCCTTGGAGAGAGTGCAGCGAAGAATGACCAAGATGATACGCAATATCAGAAATCTACCATATGAGGACAGATTAAAAAAACTTAATCTACATTCTCTAGAGAGGCGAAGAGTTAGGGGGGATATGATTGAAGTGTATAAATGGTTTAAAGGGATTAACAAGGGAGATATTAATAAAGTTTTAAAAATTCATGATCAAACCAGAACTCGTAATAATGGATTTAAGCTTGATAAATTTAGGTTCAGAAGGGAAATTGGTAAAAATTGGTTTGGTAATAGAGTAGCTGATGCATGGAACAAGCTTCCTAGTAGGATAGTAAATGCCAATACCTTAGACACCTTCAAATGTAGATTAGATAGACATATGACAGAGGTAGAGTGGGTATGAATAGGTTAGTGCTTATTAGAAAAAAAAACATAAAACGAAAAATAGAATAAATAAGTAGAGTAGAATAGAATAGGTTAGACATGCTGAAAATACAATTCAAAAATGGAGCTGCCTCGTGTGTGCCAGTAGGCATGTTGCAGTGTCCTCTATTCTTATGTTCTTATGATAGTAAATGCCAGTACCTTAGACACCTTCAAATGTAGATTACATAGACATATGTTAGAGGTAGGGTGGGTATGAATAGGTTAGTACTCATTAGAAAAATCATAAAATGAAAAATAGAATAAATAAGTAGAGTAGAATAGAGTAGGTTAGACATGCTGAAAATATCATTCAAAAATGGAGCTGCCTCGTGTGTGCCAGTAGGCATGTTGCAGTGTCCCCTATTCTTATGTTCTTATATATATATATATATATATATATATATATATATATATATATATATATATATATATATATATATATATATATATATATATATATATATATATATATATATATATATATATATATATATATATATATATATATATATATATATATGTATATAAATATGTATATATATATATATATATATATATATATATATATATATATATATATATATATATATATATATATATATATATATATATATATATATATATATATATATATATATATATATATATATATATATATATATATATATATATATATATATATATATATATATATATATATATACATACATACATACATACATATATATATATATATATATATATATATATATATATATATATATATATATATATATATATATATATATATATATATATATATATATATATATATATATATATATATATATATATATATATATATATATATATATATATATATATATATATATATATATATATATATATATATATATATATATATATATATATATATATATATATATATATATATATATATATATATATATATATATATATATATATATATATATATATATATATATATATATATATATATATATATATATATATATATATATATATATATATATATATATATATATATATATATATATATATATAATTTTGCACATACATACAGATGTAGAAGCAAATGAAAATTGTAAAAACAACAGATATGAGGCTCTATTTACATAAAATAACAAATTGATAACTAAATTTGCAAACACACATATACATATGCATACTCATAAAGTCATATATCGGTGATTAAAATGCGCTCTCCTTCCAGTGCAATGGTATATACACCTTGCTTTGTGCAAGACTTTGTTAAGAAAAGGAACGGGGAAACATAATTTATTTAATTGATTGTAAATGGTGTTAATTTCTTCCTCCAGATATTGGGACTACTAGAATATGTAGTCCCCAATATCTGGAGGAAGAAATTAACACCATTTACAATCAATTAGATAAATTATGTTACCCCGTTCCTTTTCTTGACAAAGCCTTGCACAAAGCAAGGTGCATATACCATGGCACTTTAAGGAGAGCTCATTTTAATCACCGACATAAGATAATTGTTGTGTCTATTTATAGTTATCCTTTAATCTTTTTCTTTTCTATATGTATGTTTGCATGTTCTTATGTTGCTTGGTGTATATGCGCATATCTTTTTATGTGCATTTATATGATTGTACATGTGTAAGTGTGTATATGCATTTATGTGTATGCATATGTACATATTTGCATATTTAGTTATCCATTTGTTATTTTATGTAAATAGAGCCTCCTATCTGTTGTTTTTACTATTTTCATTTGCTTCTACATCTGTTAGTATGCGCAAGTTTATATATATATATATATATATATATATATATATATATATATATATATATATATATATATATATATATATATATATATATATATATATATATATATATATATATATATATATATATATATATATATATATATATATATATATATATATATATATATATATATATATATATATATATATATATATATATATATATATATATATATATATATATATATATATATATATATATATATATATATATATATATATATATATATATATATATATATATATATATATATAGTATATATATATATATATATATATATATATATATATGTGTGTGTGTGTGTGTGTCTATATATATATATATATATATATATATATATATATATATATATATATATATATATATATATATATATATATATATATATATATATATATATATATATATATATATATATATGAATCATTTTTTACCCCGACCGGGACTCGAACCTAGGACTTATGATTACTAAGTCAAGGCGCTACCACTACACCACAGAAGGTTAAAAGGAATCCAACCTTATAGCTTATATCTGCTATACTTAGGAATGAACGCATTCTAACTGAATGCCACTATGTTCATATTACAGATTCCCCAACCTCACTCGTGGCTTCATTTTAGCATTTAATTCAATTCCCAATCTAATTCGGGCCATGAAATACAAATAAGCACATTACATATGTGAAAACATGAATCATTTTTTACCCCGACCGGGACTCGAACCTAGGACTTATGATTACTAAGTCAAGGCGCTACCACTGCACCACAGAAGGTTAAAAGGAATCCAACCTTATAGCTTATATCTGCTATACTTAGGAATGAACTCATTCTAACTGAATGCCACTATGTTCATATTACAAAATCCCCAACCTCACTCGTGGCTTCATTTTAGCATTTAATTCAATTCCCAATCTAATTCGGGCCATGAAATACAAATAAGCAAATTACATATGTGAAAACATGAATAATTTTTTACCCTGACCGGGACTCGAACCTAGGACTTATGATTACTAAGTCAAGGTGCTACCACTACACCACAGAAGGTTAAAAGGAATCCAACCTTATAGCTTATATCTGCTATACTTAAGAATGAACGCATTCTAACTGAATGCCACTATGTTCATATTACAGATTACCCAACCTCACTCGTGGCTTCATTTTAGCATTTAATTCAATTCCCAATCTAATTCGGGCCATGAAATACAAATAAGCACATTACATGTGTGAAAACATGAATCAATTTTTACCCCGACCGGGACTCGAACCTAGGACTTATGATTACTAAGTCAAGGCGCTACCACTACACCACAGAAGCTTAAAAGGAATCCAACCTTATAGCTTATATCTGCTATACTTAGGAATGAACGCATTCTAACTGAATGCCACTATGTTCATATTACAGATTCCCCAACCTCACTCGTGGCTTCATTTTAGCATTTAATTCAATTCCCAATCTAATATGGGCCATGAAATACAAATAAGCACATTACATATGTGAAAACATGAATCATTTTTTACCCCGACCGGGACTCGAACCTAGGACTTATGATTACTAAGTCAAGGCGCTACCAGTACACCGCAGAAGGATAAAAGGAATCCAACCTTATAGCTTATATCTGCTATACTTAGGAATGAACGCATTCTAACTGAATGAAACTATGTTCATATTACAGATTCCCCCACCTCACTCGTGGCTTCATTTTAGCATTTAATTCAATTCCCATTCTAATTCGGGCCATGAAATACAAATAAGCACATTACATATTTGAAAACATGAATCATTTTTTACCCCGACTGGGACTCGAACCTAGGACTTATGATTACTAAGTCAAGGGGCTACAACTACACCACAGAAGGTTAAAAGGAATCCAACCTTATAGCTTATATCTGATATACTTAGAAATGAACGCATTCTAACTGAATGCCACTATGTTCATATTACAGATTCCCCCACCTCACTCGTGGCTTCATTTTAGCATTTAATTCAATTCCCAATCTAATTCGGGCCATGAAATACAAATAAGCACATTACATATGTGAAAACATGAATCATTTTTTACCCCGACCGGGACTCGAACCTAGGACTTATGATTACTAAGTCAAGGCGCTACCACAACACCACAGAAGGTTAAAAGGAATCCAACCTTATAGCTTATATCTGCTATACTTAGGAATGAGCGCATTCTAACTGAATGCCACTATGTTCATATTACAGATTCCCCAACCTCACTCGTGGCTTCATTTTAGCATTTAATTCAATTCCCAATCTAATTCGGGCCATGAAATACAAATGAGCACATTACATATGTGAAAACATGAATCAATATTTACCCCGACCGGGACTCGAACCTAGGACTTATGATTACTAAGTCAAGGCGCTACCACTACACCACAGAAGGTTAAAAGGAATCCAACCTTATAGCTTATATCTGCTATACTTAGGAATGAACGCATTCTAACCGAATGCCACTATGTTCATATTACAGATTCCCCAACCTCACTCGTGGCTTCATTTTAGCATTTAATTCAATTCCCAATCTAATTCGGGCCATGAAATACAAATAAGCACATTACATATATATATATATATATATATATATATATATATATATATATATATATATATATATATATATATATATATATATATATATATATATATATATATATATATATATATATATATATATATATATATATATATATATATATATATATATATATATATATATATATATATATATATATATATATATATATATATATATATATATATATATATATATATATATATATATATATATATATATATATATATATATATATATATATATATATATATATATATATATATATATATATATATATATATATATATATATATATATATATATATATATATATATATATATATATATATATATATATATATATATATATATATATATATATATATATATATATATATATTTATATATATATATATATATATATATATATATATATATATATATATATATATATATATATATATATATATATATATATATATATATATATATATATATATATATATATATATATATATATATATATATATATATATATATATATATATATATATATATATATATATATATATATATATATATATATATATATATATATATATATATATATATATATATATATATATATATATATATATATATATATATATATATATATATATATATATATGTATATATATATATATATATATATATATATATATATATATATATATATATATATATATATATATATATATATATATATATATATATATATATATATGTATATATATATATATATATATATATATATATATATATATATATATATATATATATATATATATATATATATATATATATATATATATATATATATATATATATATATATATATA
>JAXCGZ010011373.1:155000-185339 GCA_037179515.1 Halocaridina rubra | reverse complement strand
CTCTCTCACTCTGCCAGCAGCCAATAGCAGAAGCCGACTCCACCCAGCAGCCAATAGCAGAAGCCTACACCACCCAGCAGCTTACCTGGCACACGGGACCCCGAGACCACAGCATACTAACTCCCAACAACAGTCTGGTTCCAGCTCCAGTAGTGATAGGACCTGCATAAGTATCTCTGTCCTCTTTTCCTCCTCTCTCACGAGAGCCAGAAAAAGAAACAAAGACTGCTTTTGTTTTGTTTTGTTTTGTGTTCCCGATTTTTGTTTTAGTGAAAACAAGTGACTGTGTGTGTGATATACCCAAAATAATTTTTCCTGCCCTTCTCTCTCTTTTATAAGAGTCGGGAAGAAAAGGAAAATAGAAAGTGTTCAGGTTTCTAATTTGTTTTTATATCTATTGTGATAGGTAATTGAAGCCTCTTCGCCTCCTCCACTCCATCCCTGTCTGAGGTGGAAGCTTCCACAAGGAAATATAACCTAAGTGTATCTGTTTTCTTTTCTTCCTCTCTCACGAGAGCCAAAGAGAGAAACATAAAGATTGCCCTGTTTTGTTGAATTTTTGTGCTTTTGTGTTCTTTTGTCTAATTGAACACACATTATTGTGTTTTAGTGAAAACAAGTGACTGTGTGTGTGATATACTCTAAGTAATTTTGCCTGCTCTTCTCTCTCTTTTATAAGAGTTGGGAAGAGAAGGGAAATAGAAAGTGTTCAGGCTTCTAATTGTTTTTATATCTTTTGTGATAGGTAGTTGAAGCCTCTTCCTACCAACAAAGTGAACTTCACCTCCTCCACTCCATCCCTGACCTGAGGGGGAAGTCTTCACAAGGATATATAACCTAAGTATATCTGTTTTCTTTTCTTCCTCTCTCACGAGAGCCAAAGAGAGAAACAGAAAGATTGCCTTATTTTGTTGTTTTCTTGTGCTTGTGTTTTTTGTTTAATTGAACACACATTATTGTGTCCTGAGCAAATCTCTGTTTTCACTTCCCTCTCCCACGAGAGTTGGGAAGAAAGATAGAAGACTGTATAAGTGATTAAGTGTTGTAGTGTTGCAATTAAGTGAAGTGATCAAGCCATAAGGCCCCTATACTGCATTAATCAAATTGACAAACAGTGCAAATAACATATAAATAGTGAAATCTGTGATATCCATGACTAGTTGCTAGTCATGGCCTCAGCCGCTTCTCTTGCTTCCCCCCCAGAGGGGGGAATGGAACTCGACCCCCCTCAAGAGGGGTGGACGGTTGTGGGAAAGAAGAGGGCAAGGACAGCCTCTAACAGTAGCCATGAGAGTGCTGCTGCCCCAGTTCCCCCCCCCCCAGCCCCGAAGTCTGATAGAGAGCCCATTTCCAAGTTCAAAGTTGAGGCTCCTTCCATGAAAGAGGCATATGACCTCATCAGAGAGTTGGAAGACCAACTCACTGAGCATGGCTGCAAAATAAAGCCTAACGTACAGGGTGACTTCATTATCCACCCAGCCTCAGCAGAAGCCGCAAAGAAGATCCGCAGCCTAGGCTCACCACACTTGATAGAGTTGAACCCTGCACTAAAAATAAGAAAATACATAGTCATTGGCTTCCCTGTTGCTTGGTCAGTTGACCTTCTGACCAAGCAAACGTACATTACGGCTGCCTCACGTTGCTCCTCCAAAATAGAGGGCCAAACCGTTCCATCAAAGCAGGTTCTGGTCCACATCTGTGGTCCACCCCCTTCACAAGTAAACCTCGGCATCTGGGGCAAGTTCTACATAAGAGAGTACACCCCAGAACCCCTAAGATGTTTCCGGTGCCAAAGATTTGGGCACCACAGGAATACTTGCCATTTCCCAGAGAGATGTGGAATCTGCAGTGGGAAACACTCCACCGACCGCTGCCTTACAAAATTCAAGACAAAAGAAGCAACAGTTGCCAAGTGCCCGAACTGCAAAGGGAACCATCACGCATGGAACAACCGCTGCCCAGAAAGGCTGAAGAGGATTCCTCAAAGAACCCCTCCTTTTGCCCCTGTCACCAATCACACCACCCCCAACTTCACCCCAGCTCCTCCCCCCACCTCCAATCCTTGGCAAATGCCCCCTCCTGCCCCACTCACACCTAACCTCCCCAACCAAAACCCACCACACTACACCAACCCAGCTCCTAACACACAGATCACACCTCCTACAGCTCCCACCCCCACACCAACTCCATCCACCCCATCACACAACACTCACACTCCCATCAACCTCACACGCAACACCTCCACCCCACGCAACACCCAAACACACAATGCAGTCACACGTAACACCCAGAACACTCAGACCACACACACACCCACTCACCACACTAGTTCCCGGGACCCTAGACTAAACTCCCACACCCCCATACCTAAACAGCCTATCCAGACACCTTCCTCTGCCTCCTCTTCCAAACAGCAAACCCTCTTCACAGTAAACGAGCTCACCAACCTTCTCATTCAAGCCGTACAGGCAGCCGTCCGACTCCTCGATACCAGAGCCACCACCCAAGATGCCTACAATCAAGTCGTCGAAGTAGCCCACTCCGTTGTCGCCAACGCCCTCGTCTCCAGAACCCACCAGCAGCCTCAACAACCCACCACTCCTACCACCTCCACCTCCTCAAATCATCAAGATGTCTAATCTCGGGATCCTACACTGGAACGCCCAGGGTCTCAGACACAAGGTACAACATCTTGAAGGCATAGCCAAGACTGACAACATTGATGTCATCATGGTTCAAGAAACCCTGTGCACAGAGCAACACCCTCCAAAAATCTCAGGATACAATGGATTCTACCAGCACTGGTCTCCAGGGGAGAACTGAGGCAGCGCCACCTTCATCAGGAAAAACCTATTAGCAAAGGAAATAACCCGACCGGTCTACTGTGGCGAAGATGTCGACGTCCCCGCTGTTAACATCCAACTTCAAGGCAGCTGCATAGACCTGTACAACATTTACAGACCACGGAAAGGTAGCTTAGACCTGACTACCCTCTTCGGGCTAACCAGTCATCGTGACTTGGTAATAGGAGGCGACTTCAATGCGCACCACCCAAGATTCAGGTATGAGCGCCCCTGTGCTGCAGGCAGACACATCATGAGCCTGCTGAATGAACAAGAAGATGTCTCCCTGCTCAACGATCATGAGCCAACACACGACAGAGGTGGAATACTGGACCTCACCTTTGTCTCCAAGTCCCTAAAGCATGACGCCACATGGAGAGTTCATCCCCTGGTCACAAGCGACCACTATGGGATCCATCTCACACTGCCAATTCCTGAAATCTTCCAAATCCCTGCTCCTCCCCCTCGATGGAATTTCAAGAAGGCCGACTGGGGCCGATTCCAGGAGCACCTCAGCAATTGGTTTTCAGCCTACGTACCATCTGAAGACATCGACCAAGCAGAGGCCGAGCTAGTCAATGCCCTGCAAGCTGCAGCAAACTCCTCCATACCCCTCTGCAAACCACAACACACCACTCATCGGGACAGATGGTATTACTGTGACAGAGTTAAAGAACTCAACCACCGGCTCAACGTCATTCGGAAAATGCACAGGAAACGTCGCACTGAAGACTCCTACCGCACTCTCCAGGCAGTCAAACAACATGTCCATGAAGAGACTCGCAACATCAAGAGGAATAAATGGCTAGAGTGGTATTCCAACCTAGATGCTCACACCTCTGTGGGCCAGATGTGGAGGAGCATCAACTCCTTTGCTAAAGGAAAACCTCCTAAAATCACCCCCCACAGGGATCCTAGCAGGGCAGCAGAAGAACTCGCCATCAAATTCGCGGATAGAGCAAGCTCTAACCAGCTCCCCATCACCACCAGAGCAACACTCCAGGACCTCACCACTGCAAGATGGGAAGAAATAGAAGAGGCCATCAACACTGAAGATGAAACAGATGCTCCATTCTCCCTGACTGAGCTACTAAGAGTAAGCAAAAGCTCTAAGAACACAGCCCCAGGTGCCGACAGAATAACATACACAATGATCCAAAAAATGGGGCCCCAAGGGGAGCTTGCTCTACTCTCTCTGATCAATTTGACATACACACGAAGAATCAGACCAGCCTCATGGAACAGAGCAGACATTCAGCCCATCCCAAAACCACAGGACCCTGACAACCCTTGCCCCATCTCCCTCCTAAGCTGCCTGAGCAAGACGGCAGAAAAGATGGTACTTAACAGAGTCCGCTGGAAATGCCCACCCTTCCCAGAAAACATGTTTGCCTACCAGCCTGGCTTAGGCACCTCAGAATGCATAGCCTCCATGCTATCATTTCTCAACAACAGCCGTGGTTACATCGTTTTTCTAGACCTAGAGAAGGCCTTTGAACTAGCCAATGTGCCGGCAATACTCTCTGCTCTCGTATCCAAGCAGATCAAAGGTAACCTTCTCTCGTGGATCAAGCAGAGTCTACAAAATCGTAGTGCACGAGTCAAAGTAGATGGGCACTACTCCACCTACAAAAACCACGAAAATAGGACCCCCCAAGGTGGAATCCTTAGCCCCTTCCTATTTAATTGTCTCATGGAAAAACTCATGCACATCGCACTACTGCATGGAGCCAAACTCTTCAACTATGCGGACGACTTTGCCCTTGTCACAATAGGACACAGAAACTCTAACAAGACACAGCGCTGCCTCACCAAGATTCACCGAGCCTCCATCTCCCTTGGAGTAAGAATCAATGCCCGCAAAACCAAGGCCCTTCCCATCCACCAGTGGAGACCAGACACTAATCTGGTCATAGGTAATGAACCTGTGGACTGGGTTACCAAACACCAATACCTGGGTGTAATCATCGACCAAGGACTAACCTTTGGACCAGAAATTCAATACTTGCGCGACAGGTGCAGCCAGCGACAAGCGATCCTTCGTCGGATGTCAGGCCTCTACGATGGTGCATCATTTAATGTCCTCAGAACCTTCTATGTACAAGCCATACGCAGCCTCATTGACTATGCTTGTCCCACATTCTGGCTTCTAAAAGACCGACAGTGGGACAAAATAGAAGTAATTCAAAACAACGCCACACGTACCATGCTAGGAGCCCCCATGTGGACCAAGAGAGAAAACCTCCAGATGGAATCGGGACTCATTCCACTCAAACTCAGAGCTCAGCAAAGACTGACCCTCCTTGTGGCCAAAACCACCACTGCCCAACATAAATGCCTAGCTGGCACAAATCTCCATCTAGCCCTCAATCGCCAGCCCAACCACCATCCTAGAACCTGGGCAGCCAAGGTCTGCGCTAGCCTGCAAGCACTGCCAGTCAGGGAGAGCATCCTAGCCAAGATACAAGACACACCGCTTCCTGAATACAGATGCCCACCCCCATGGAATGACCAACCACTCGATATAAAGATCGAGCTCCCTGACAACCCCAAAAGCTTGGTAAATCCGCTTGTCCTTAAAAACATATATAAGGACAAAATACAGAGCTGGAGCAGGCCAAACTCTCAAGTCTACTACACTGACGGTTCAGTAAACCAAGATACTGGAGCCTCAGCCGCCGCCTTCATCACTGGAAACCACGTCCTATCCTGGAGACTGTCAAACTCCTGCTCATCGCTCCAGACTGAGCTTGTGGCCATAGCCAACGCCCTTGACTGCTTCATCCAGCAAGAAGCTGACCATGCCCTTATTCTCTCTGATTCTAAAGGCGCCTTACAGGCCATCAAGAAGCCACTCCTCAGAGACAATATTCGCATCATCACGACCATCCTCAGCCTCTACCACAGAATAACCAGCCTTGGAAAAGCCATCACTCTTGCCTGGTTTCCCAGCCACGTCGGCATCAAGGGAAATGAGGAAGCCGATCAAGCCGCCAAACAAGCCACTCTCAGAGCAGAAATCCAGATATCTCTGTCTCCTGGGATGCAACAGATTAAAAATAAAGCCACCAAGTCACTCCTTAACACCTTAATAACTAAACACAACCTGTGCACAGACATTGGCTCCCCCTCCACCTGGTGGTACAAAGCCACCACTGATCTTCAGCGCATCACCCTGCCGAAGAGCCTTCGACGAAGCACTGAGGTCAATGTGTACCGTCTGAGACTCGGGTACAAGTGCACCTGGCAAATAGTAGAGAATATCATCAAGGAATGCACCTTTTGCCAGGTAGCCTCACCACATCCACTGCTACACTACATCCTGGAATGTGATTCTTTTTCAGAGATTCGACGGAAAACTGGTGCCCCCGCAACATCTAGCGAAGACCCAAATGCCCTTCAGGTTGCTAGCTCCATCATCAGACTAGCAACAAATAACCACATGAACAGTCTACTAAATATTATCAGACAATACCCTCCACCAAGATAACCCTGCAATAACTCTCTCTCACCCCAAAACAGGAATTCATTTAAATTGTTTGATGTAAACTAATAATTCACAACTGAATATTTATGCTCTCCGTTATCTTTACAGTTTGGCACAATCTCACCTGCGGGCCAATTAGGAAAGTCCGATCATCACCAATAACAAGAATTCACCCCACCTCCTCACCAACAGGAAAGCCCATTCGCCAGCAAGAGCGAATACCACGTACACTCCAAAGAAAATCTCACCCCACCTGCGGGCCACAAGTGGAAGGTCCGCTCACCCTGAAGGGTGAACATCCAACAAAAAAAAAAAAAACCCTCTTGAAGGGGGTCGAGTTCCATTCCTCCCTCTGGGGGGAAGCAGGAGAAGCGGCTGAGGCCATGACTAGCAACTAGTCATGGATATCACAGATTTCACTAGGTATATATTATTTGCACTGTTTGTCAATTTTGATTAATACAATATAGGGGCCTTATGGCTGGATCACTTCACTTAATTGCAACACTACAACACTTAATCACATGTACAAGAATATTAAATAAGATATATTTGAAATTAGGAATAGGCTGAAATATATACTGTATTGCAAATAATCATAATCTGCAAAATGCAAGGAGTGAGAATGATTTTAGTAAGAAAAGAAAAGATAGGTAATAGTTGCTAAATTAACTTATAAGGCATCTACTACAGCTTCTGGTGACTTTGAGTGAAACACTCTATCACAATGATTGGATCCTATTTTTTTTTCATTTCTTCTTTTCCCTTAAAAGGATCTCTCTGAAATCACCATAACTTTCTCTGTTAGCTTTTCGCCTTCTGTAGTAGAATTTTTTTAATTCAAAATTCTCTAGAAAGGGCCTTTGTAACACAGTGCTTTGCTTAAAGTCACCAGAAGCTGTAGTAGATTCCTTATTAGTTAATTTAGTAACTTTTAACTGTCTTTTCTTTTCTTATTAAAATAATTCTCACTCCTTGCATTTTTTAGATTATGATTGCTTGCAATTTATATTTCAGCTTATACCTAATTTTAAATATATCTTGTTTTATATTCTTGTACATGTAGAAAGCATGATTCCAATACAAAAATATCCCTCCTATCTCTCTGTTCATTCATCATTCATTGGAGATCATCATTCATTCATCGTCACTGCATTAGACTGTAGATGACATCCCTTGAAACTTGCTTGACTACACGCACGTCTGTCAATAGCCCTGCTAATATACAGACCCTTTCATTAGTGATCTTGCATGTCTGTTAGTAGCTCTTAGTAGCTCTGATAGCACATAGACGTGATTACAAGTCAATAATTACACTCATTATCCTTACCTTACTGGCTGTGACTACCCTGTTTTTACCTGCCGGGTGGTTGCAGCTTCTGCATTGAGCTTGCTGTGAGCTGCGGGCAAGTGTTGTTGGTAGGTTAAGCCCCTGGTGAATTAACACCGTCCACTGTCCCCATACATCATAGTAACCGCCTTGTAGTTTCCTATCCTCTCCCTTCCCAATCATAAGCACGAAAATCTGTTCCTACTACTATCTTACTTTCGAATCTAGATTCAAATCAATTCTCTATAAGCTGCTTTCGTTTTCAATTGCATAAGTTTTTTTTTTAATTGAAAAAATACCTAAGTCTTTGATAAAACTACGTTTTTTTTTTTTTTTTTTTTAACATAATGGCTCGTTAATCTAGGTGTAAAATCTTGTGAATAATCTTGTTTGGGAATCACTATGTAATTATTATCTTTTTTTCTTTAATTGCCTAATTATATAGATCATTATCACTCGTAAAGATTCTCCACGCGGTCATATTTTACCTGGAATTTTCCACTCGTTTTTACCAATAAACATATAATTTGACAAATTAAGCTATAATATTTGCTTTTTTTTCTTTTTAATATTCGTGATCACTATCTATCGTGGCATTAAAACTGTACCTTTTCTGCATGTATAAATAATGGGCCGAGCCCGGATTAAGGACCGAGATCCCTCTGGGGATCCTGTCAAACGTCGTAATGACATATTTTCATGTCTTGGCTTGAGTAACATCATTGTTTATAAGGTAATAAACGTCCAGTCTGGCTTTGTCCTTGTCCTTGCCGATGAGGACGTAGAGAAACTTAATACACCAGAAGTTACTGCCATCTTTAACCAGAATAAACTTGATATCACTATGCCTCCCGAACTAAATGCCCAAAGAACAGTAGTCATCCTTGGTATTGATCAATACATAACTTTATAAAAAGATGATGAAATAAAAGCTGAAATAAAAAAACATAACCAAGGCATTAGAGTTGAAGCAATAATAAGAATCTCTAGCAATATATACCTGTTAAAGATACGCTTCCAAAGCATAAGCATGGCCAAAATAGTCAGAAACCATGGGCTCCTTCTTTCCAACATTCGAAGAAATGAAAATAATATCGAGGAGGAAATCTATGTCCACATAAATACATGCATGACATGCTATTCTTTCGATCACACTACTAAAGGGTGTAAAAAAGAAACTGCTATCTGCTCAGAATGTGCCCAGGAAGGTCATAGATGGAACGAAAATAAGTGCACAAGTAGAATAAAAAAAATGCATTAATTGCTCAGGTGAGCACTCCACACTCGCTGCAGGGTGTCCTGAAAGAAAACAGAGGAAAAAAGACAAACAGGTTGAGATTAGAAAAGCAAAGAAAACACCCAAACCTACATTTGCTGAAATGTTGGGGGCAGCCAAACCCCCTCCCTCCTCGGGCAGACAAATTTAACAAGAACTCAAATTCCCGATCAATGCTGAAAAAATGACCACAGTGATAATTAGTGCCATGGTTTATGACCAGATGATGGATTCCATCAATCCTGGGTCATTTGAAGATAAAGTTCATGAAATTTATGAACTGAATGGTATACCAAGGATTAGTCTCCCTAAAAGTATACCCAATAATCCTAAATTGACTGCAGCAATAGAAACTGTAGCTGCAACTGTAGAAGAAGCGAGAGAAGAAGAAGAAGAAGAAGAAGAAGAAGAAGAAGAAGAAGAAGAAGAAATCGAACCAGAAGAAGAACAATCTTCTCAAGCCAAGAAAAAACCTCCAACTCAGTCTCCATTGGGAGCAATCCCCAAAAGAACATCCAAAATGACAACAGAAAAGAAAAAGATCTCAAAACAAAATTCAGATCAACAAAAGTACGAAGAGTCTGCTATAAAGCAGAGAGAGAGGGTAAAGCTGAGAGAAGACTTAAACTTTAAAATAATAGGAAATAACGATGACATCTTACCTTCTGATATGGAGATAGAAATGATAAGAGATACACTTCTCAGAACTAATAAGCTTACACACATTTACACCAATAGCAGCTACCAGTCTCATCAGGTCCGTCTATTTTTAGAGCAAATTAAATTGATCTGTCTGACGTAAGAATCCAATGTTTGGAAAGAAAGCACTTTAATGCACTAGCCCAGGGGTTATATAAATGAACATCATCATCCTCAAGCATAAATACATAACTTTTTTATATTTAATATGGCAAATTACTACAATAAACTAACAATCATTCAACATAACGTGTTAGCTTGGACCAAAACCAGAAGTAGTGAATTATATAATGTATACAGAGAAATAGACCCAGATATTATACTACTTAATGGTACTTCAAAAACAAACGAAAAAATAAAAATTTATGGTTACAATACATATCAGAGAATTTTTTTAAATGAAGAATATGCAGGTATAGCTATTGCCATTAAAAGAAATATTATTCATCAAATCAGAGAAGACTTTACTAATGATTTTTTAGCACTTAAAATAGAAACAAAAAAAGGCCCCATAATTATTGGAACAACTTACCACCTAGAAGAATGGAAATCCCCTACGAAGATATATTAAAATTAATAAGGAAAAACATCCCGGCATACCTAATTGGCGATCTTAATGCTAGACATCAAATACTAGGTCATATTAGAAATAATGTAACTGGTAATTTCTTAAATACATTGCTAAATAATAACCTAATTAGAATACTTGGACCCGATTTCAGAACCATGACTCATGGATCAGAAACCTCAAAAGCTGATATAGTTATAAGCAATAATAACCATTACCTGAATTATTCCATAGAAAATGGTCCCTTAACCCCTTCCGACCACTTGCCATTAATAATTAAATTATCAACAGAACCTATAGCAATTAGAATTCCCCCAACAAGAGACCTTAAAAATGCAGACTGGGATACTTTTCAATCTTTCCTAGATGAAAAATTCACTCAAGAAAACACGAGAAATACGGCCATTAATTCAACCTTAGATATAGAAGAACACCTGAAACAGTGGTATGACATAATTAATATAGCAATAGAAAATCATATACCTTTAGAAACGACGAAAACCTTACCCCACCCGAAACTAAATGAAAAATGCATAACCTTATCAAATAACGTCGGCAGAAGCCCCTGGAGCCCCCAAGCTTTAACTGAACTGAGAACGATACAAGAGGAATTACAAAAAAAATTACCAGATCATATAATAATGATTGGGAAAATATAATAATGAAGCTTCAAAACAAAGAAATGGATCCCAAAATTTTTGGAATTATATAAAGAAGTTAATGGGTAACTGCAAAGAATCATTGCCGTATTTAATAGACAATAACAATAAAAAGCTATTCACCAGCAAAGAAAAAGAAGAAAAATTTAGAAAAACATGGGAAAATATTTTTAATATTAGTGAAGAAGAAAATACAAACTACGATCAAGAACATGAAAGAATAATATTTAACTTCTTAAGAGAAAACGAAGGTTTAACTACACCTTATTTAAACGTAGATTTAAATAGATTAGCTCCAGGGGACGATCTAATATCTCCAATCACAATAACCGACATCAAAGACATAAGAACATAAGAACATAAGAATAGAGGACACTGCAACATGCCTACTGGCACACACGAGGCAGCTCCATTTTTGAATTGTATTTTCAGCATGTCTAACCTATTCTATTCTACTCTACTTATTTATTCTATTTTTCTTTTATGATTTTTCTAATAAGCACTAACCTATTCATACCCACCCTACCTCTGTCATATGTCTATCTAATCTACATTTGAAGGTGTCTAAGGTATTGACATTTACTATCATACTAGGAAGCTTGTTCCATGCATCAGCTACTCTATTACCAAACCAATTTTTACCAATTTCCCTTCTGAACCTAAATTTATCAAGCTTAAATCCATTATTACGAGTTCTGGTTTGATCATGAATTTTTAAAACTTTATTAATATCTCCCTTGTTAATCCCTTTATACCATTTATACACTTCAATCATATCCCCCCTAACTCTTCGCCTCTCTAGAGAATGTAGATTAAGTTTTTTTAATCTGTCCTCATATGGTAGATTTCTGATATTGTGTATCATCTTGGTCATTCTTCGCTGCACTCTCTCCAAGGATTCAATTTCCATTCTATAATAGGGTGACCAGAATTGCACAGCATAATCTAAATGGGGCCTAACTAATTCAAGATAGAGCTGCAAAATAACTTTTTCCGTCCTATTGCTGACGCTTCTTGAGATAAATCCTAAAATTCTGTTTGCTTTATTTCTGACAGCTGTGCATTGCTCTCTTGGCTTAAGACTACTACTCACAAGAACTCCCAAATCCCTTTCACACTGAGAACTCATGATTTCATGGTTATTTAGCTTATAACTAGTATTGTCTTTTATAGTACCCATTTTAACTACTTTACATTTTTCAACATTAAATTCCATTTGCCATTTGTCCGACCATTCAGATAATCTATTTAGATCTTCCTGTAAAGCATGAATGTCTTCTTTTCCATTTATAGTTCTACCTATTTTAGTGTCGTCTACGAATTTACTTAGGTTACTACTGATATCCGAATCCAGATCATTTAGATATACGATGAATAATAGAGGACCCAGTACCGAGCCTTGTGGTACCCCGCTAGTAACCGAGCCCCACTCTGATTTCTCTCCATTTATGCAAACCCTCTGTTTTCTGTCTTTTAACCATTGCTTGATCCATCTGAGCACAGCTCCTCCTATACCATGAGCTTCCAGCTTTTTAACTAATCTTTTGTGAGGAACTCTATCAAAAGCTTTGCTAAAATCTAGATATATTGTATCATATTCTTTGCCACAATCTACTGCCTCGTAAACTTCTGAATAAAAAGACAGTAAGTTTGTAAGGCACGAAAAACCCTTAAGAAACCCGTGTTGTGAAAGTTTTATCAGTCTGTGTAATTCTAGATGTGCCCTTATTTTATTTGCAATTATGGATTCTAGAATCTTACCCACTGTTGACGTTAAACTTACCGGCCTATAATTATTCTTTTTAACTCGTTCTCCTTTTTTAAATATTGGTACCACATCTGCCAATTTCCACTCCATGGGTACCGATCCTAATTTTATTGAATGATTAAATAATGCAGTTAGAGGACAACTAAGCTCTTCCTTGCATTCCTTTAATATTCTAGCATATATTCCATCAGGTCCCGGAGATTTATGAGCCTTTAGTTTATCTATTTCTTTTATTACCTCCTCTCTCGTAATATTTATTGAACTAAGTATCTTATCGGGACTGTCTCTGTAAATGGATTCTACTTCCGGAATGTTTTCCAAGTTTTCATTGGTAAATACAGATAAGAAATAATCATTTAAACATGTACACATCACTTTATCGTCATCTGTGATATGGCCATTGGCTGTAATAATTTATCGGATGTAATAATTAATAATAATAGAATAAACTTTTCCAATAGCCTGAAAACCCTGGGCTTAACTTTTAACAGAGCAGGGATAAAACCACACATGAACAATAGATTAATACACAGTAAAACTGTATCAACGAAGCTAAGAAGATTTAACCTGCTCAAAGCCAAAAATAGAGTCACTTTATACAAAACTTTAATAAGACCTATATTAATATACCCTCCAATACCGATGTGCATAGTATCGAAATCTAACCTTTTGAAACTCCAAGCCCTCCAGAATATAAATTTGAGAAGAATTCTCTCTGAAACACCACCGTACATAGAGAGAATGGAAGAGATTCACAAGAGCCTTAAAGTCGAGGCATTAAATACGTATTTATTTAAATTGGCATCTAAAACCTGGGGAAGAATGGAAATGGACTTTCAAGAATTACTCCAACAAACAAACAACTTAAATAATGAAAGAAACTGTGACCATTCCTGGTGGGAAAGAATTTCCCCAATATTATCAGGAAATCCACCAGAACCTGTATATACCAGATAAAGCAAAACTAGAGAACTTCCTACAAACTTCCTAAATATTGCACGTGTACATTTGGATAGGCATATGCATATGTGGATGTACACGGACAAAAATAATATAAAAAAAAAATAATTATAATAATGTGTAAATAGTGTATAAAAAGCATGCAAATAATCTGTAAATAATTAACCATTCTGATCTATCTCTCCCACTCAACTTTTCTCAACAACAAATACTATCAAAATATAAACAAACTAGGTTCCTAAAAAAAAAAAAAAAAAAAAAAAAAAAAAAAAAAAAAAAAAAAAAAAAAAAAAAAATTCTGCACCTTCTCTACTACTAAATCTCTTTTTTCTCCTTTACTCAAAAAGTAAAAACAAATATATATATATATATATATATATATATATATATATATATATATATATATATATATATATATATATATATATATATATATATATATATATATATATATATATATATATATATATATATATATATATATATATATATATATATATATATATATATGTATGTGTGTGTGTATGTGCTTATATGTATGTATATGTGTGTATATGTATTTATATGTGTATGTATATGTATACTCAAATGTATGTATGTGTCTGGGGATATCTAATTATTACTAATCAATCAATTAATATCAGAGCTCACCAAGAATACAAACCTTTAAATATTAACTAATGAAGTCATATTTGGGCAGTGAGATATTTTTTTAATCAAAACATAGCAAGAGGGTCTGCCCCTCTCTATTTATCTCTTTCTTCTTTAATTTTCGTGCTTATCCCCACAATCCTTCCCATCCTATATCCCCCCTCTCTTCAGTGATGACACCCTGAATAGGGCTAAGAGAGGTCACTCGACGTCGTCACTGTTTTTTCCCCCACCTATCCCATCCCATCCATTTCAGTTTCAGTTTCTCTCTGTTCTCTGCTTTTCTCTCGTGTAGTGATGACGTAGTAATGACATAATGATGAGGTATTTTATAAATACGATGTTTACACAAATTTCTTATGATAAAATAGCTCTTGCTGATAAATTTTGTTATATTATAAAAAATGCTCTTGCTGATAATTTTGTCATAAATTTGACCCTGCTGATATGTCATTAGCCTGTCTAGATACATTTTAGTAGCTTCTTTATTATTTGAATAGCTAACATTCCGCCTCTTGCAATGCAAAGAACGTTCTGGAAATTGTTCACCAGTAACCTATTTCCCCATAATATTTCTCATTATTTTTATTTGCTTCTGCTTGTTGCACCTAAAATACTGTCTCTCCCTTGCATCTCTGCCATAATTGCCTGCCAGGGACCACCACTACAGTAGCCATCGAATATTATATGACCAGTTACTGCTCTGAATATATATCCAACAAGGGGTTGAAGGACGACATCACCAAGAGGACGCTTGACCACTGTCAATTGGCGGCCAAACATCCCAGAGGTATGGTCTCGCCTCAGCAGTTAAATTTACTTCAAACTTTTTTATGTGGCATCTTCACAGGAATTCATATGGCACAAACAAGGTGAGAGATAGAGCATGGTAAAGTTCGTTGGCCAAGCAAATTTGAGAATTTGAGAAACTGGTTAAATTTGTACTGGTCAAAGCCTAAGAAATTTTTCTCAGTGTCATTCCAAACAAAGCAAACTTTTGTAGATTACCTAACTGGAATTTCATTTGCCAAATTTAATTCGTTGACCTGGAAATTACCGCTGATATACATTGATAAGAAATCTCTTTCATTGAGGGTACCAAAGTAAAATTTCGCCCTCACCTCAGAAGATTGCTCATTACCACATAAAAATCTATCTCTTCTCCTAACGAATTCTAATTTCATTTCACCCCATTCTATCATCATATATAATGTGCTTTTTTTGCTATAAATTGCAAATAATTTATAATCAAACTAAAGTGTTTTATGCTATAAATTGCAAATAATTTATAAGTAATTTTGCCCTGTTGGCATTGCAAATGTTTCTTGTTAACCACAATTTAATGAATATATACTGTATTTATCTTACTGATTCTTCATATCTTGGGAGTAAAGTATTTTGTGTTATAAGTTGCAAATACTTCAAAGGGTGGTTTGCCCTTTTTGCACTGAAAATACTTATTTTGCTAACCAAAATTGAATTAATGTATATTTAATTAGTAGATTCTTTATGTATTGTAAATAAAGTGTTTTACCATATAAATTCCAAATAATTAATAAGTAATTTTGCCCAATTGGCATTGCAAATGTTTATGGTTACCCACAATTTAAGGAATACATACTGTATTTGTCTCGCTTATTCTTCATTTACTGTGAACAAATTATTTTACACTAATGCCAGGAAATAATTAATGGTTTTGTATGCTCTTTCAGTAGTGTAAATATTTTTGGTTAGCTGTGACTAACCAATATATTTTCATCCAGTAGAATAATATTGGAATCTCATTATTTGTGTGCTCATGCCTTCAGTTTTCCCAGTATTAACGCTGTGTCATTTCTGTTTCTGCAATTGCAGTGTCCTCTATTCTAATCTGCCTGTGTAACAGAAGTGATCGTCGAGTTGAGGCAAAGTCTTGGCATCTGTCTGTGGTGCCGGGAATCAAAATCGTGCTCAGCGCCTCTGGGATTCGAGGCAGCATTCCATAAATCTAAATTTTAAATTTGTTCCAGCTTTCCAAAATTTAATTTAATTTTTTTTAATGTGTCATTGCATTTCCAAAATTAAAAGAAAGTTGAATTCTGACTTTCAATTAACCGAGCAGTGGTAGGAGGGACTCTCCTGTCTGTTTGTGAGCTCTTAACCGAGTTCAATACTTTGAGTTCCTTTAGTAAAACAGAACCTAAACAACAACTTCCCCACATCATTCTCATTACAGCACATATTGAGGTACTGCATTTCATTAGCCACTTTTTGACCATTCATACAAACTATTTAGGTCTTCCTGAAGTTCTCTATCAGTGGTCTCGTCTCTTACTTTCTTCACAGCTTTTGCATCAAATGCAAACAGATTTAAGAATGAATTTAAAGACTCCGGCAAGTCATTAACGTATATAGAGAACAAAAGAGGCCCTAAAGCTAAACCCTGTGGAATCCCACCACTAACTCTTCTCCATTCAGACACTGAGTGTCTTACTCTAACCCTCTATTCCCTTTCTTATAAATAAGTTTTATCCATTCCAAGACATTTCCACCTATTCTCGCCATTGCTTGCAGTTTCTTAATAAGTCCCCCGTGTGGGGCCATATCAAATGCCTTCTGAAAATCTAGGAATATGCAATCTGCTCAGCCCTCTCTTTCCTGTAGGATTCGGCTTACCTCATCATAAAATTCTAATAAGCTTGTCACTGTTGATCTACCTTCTCTGAAGCCATGCTGTCTCACTGACAAAAAGTTAAAGGATTCCAAATGAAGAGAGATGCATTTTATAGGTAGTTTCTCCATAACTTTGCAAACTACAGGCCCATAGTTTAGAGCTGTATCCCTCGTTCCCTATTTGAAGATGGGTTCCACATTCACTTGTTTGAAGCATCTTGAAATATTCCCAGATTCCAACGACTTTTCAAATATGATACAAAGCACCAATGATATTGGCTTAGTGCACTTCTTAAGTACATAAAGGGATATATTATCATGATCTGTAGCTTTAAGGGAATCTGACTCCATGAAAGCTTTGCATACCTCTGTGTCTGAAAATATGATGTTCTCTAATACCGGCCCATGGACTAATATCTCTGTAATCTGATGAGGTTTGGCATTGTCTGTTGTAAATGCTGACAGAAACTCCTTGTTTAATTCTTGTTCAAGTCTCCCGAGTGGGACTGTATCAAATGCTTTCTGAAAATCTAGGGTTATGCAATCCACCAAGCCCTCTCTTTCCTGTGAGATCCGGCTTACCTCATCATAAAATGCTAATAAGTTTGTCATTGTTGATCTGCCTTCTCTGAAGCCATGTTGTCTCACTGGCAAAAAATTGAAGGATTCCATGTGAAGGGAGATGTTTTGTGCTCAAAAATTCTAATCACATATATCCTTAAAATTATGAATTGAATCAGCATTAATATCAAGTATACTATAAAGGAGATGAGGTATTTAAGAAGTATGAACGATGTACATACAATAGACAGGGTGAAAAAATATGGAACTGAGACAGAACCGGTATGTAAATGATAAATGACTGGCGAAGAGGGTGTGGAAAGATGTAATTGGAGTAAAGGCGATAGATCGATGGGGTGAAAAGGGCATTGGATGCACGTGGTATGTTAGTGGAGCAAGGAGGAGAGAATGCAAGAGATAGATATGAGTGGAGAAATATTGGGCTTAGGTGACGAGGTCCAAAAGGACTTCTCACTCCTGCTAGCAAAGAAAACTGGGACATGTGGGGGTGGTGGATTGCAATTTGATGAGGCAGTGGAGGTCAACCAGCAATGGCTGTTGAGCCTCACGGCTGAAGAGCCTTACCAACTTACCAGTGGGTGACAAAGCATGGTGATAGGGGATGGTGGCAGCTTTTTATCTCAAAGGAGTAAGAGGAGTTTTTGAGGTGTATTTAGATACTAGTGAATGCGTGTACTTTGACTCAGTCACCCCCATGCATGGGGGATTGTCACTGTATACATATGCATGTAATAATATCAAATACATACATCACGACATATTATAAAGACACAAAGTCATGAAAGTGTACTTTTGACTATTTGCTTTAAAGGAAAGTAGGAGTTTTAATAATTATATTCACTAATATGATTTATTATTGAAACAGACATCGAAAACTAAGGCTAGCATACGAATATCTTACATTTATATAATGATACGTAAACCAGAAAAATAAAAATAGATTGATCATTACATACTGGCTGATACACGAGCAAGTACTGTATACAGTTTTGAATAAAAAAAAATCAAATTAGTGTTATGAATGCAATACTGGATGCTTTCTTTATTGACCAAATGGAAATTTACAGATGTGTATTCCGTATTTCAAAAATGTTGATTTCTTGTTCATATATCATTACATTATTATCTCAAGTTTAACTAGAAATTAAATACAATTTACTTTCTCTTATCTAAGTCTTCTGTCTTGTTACATTCCCATAATCTTAAAGTATTATTATTATTATTATTATTATTATTATTATTATTATTATTATTATTATTATTATTATTATTATTATTATTATTATTATTATTATTATTATGAGGCCTTCTCTCATCTCTTGGAGGGCTGAATTTCTGCCGTTAAATATGAAGACAATTTACACTTCTATTGTGTGTTTGGATGGCCAAAAGTGGAAATTATTATTAGTATATAACATAGCTTTTGACTAAAAACGTTATATATAGCCTAAGTACTCTTACTGTAGTTCCAGCTTACAAAATTTGTCACCTGAAATATGACAACTGCAGCTGCCACACGTCAGTGTTAATGAATGATATCTTTAGATCCAAGCATTAACATCCACTGCTAATCTACGGTAAGCCACTAGGCTCACAATAAAGTTCCATCAAGCACTCTGACACCTGGGGCAATATGTACATATTATGCATATTACATATATATACTATGTATAATACTAATATATTTTATAATGTTCTAGTACACTCACAAAGATTTTTAAGATCTTGATGTTCTATAGGAAGTATCTATAGCCCTTCTGATTTTACCAAGTGTTCACTGCGCTTTGCAACTACAACTCAGATTGTCACTCCTACTTAGCATCCACAACCATTTCCGAACCATCAAAATAACTTTTATCAGTCTTCCTCTACATAAGTTATCATGCCCGTTTCCCCATACAGTACCTACATAAAGCTACAGTCGTACCTCATAATACCAACAGGAATTGTGAAATAAGTTTAAGTTCAAATCAGCTCAGTTGCGCTATCAACTCGTAATAAACTCTGATTTACCAGATTTCGAATAGATAGAGATTAGCAATCACTAAAAAATTTTAATTCTACAATCATCTTACTTCATCATTACATACAGTATAAACTGTTGCATATCATGGGATTTTTTTTTACGTTCTGTACCATCTGTGATTCTGAGACACTTCCATATCCTCCTTAAAAAGTATCCTAATCAGTTCTGACTGATGTAGTGTGGCTCATCAGACTTTATGTGCGTATCAACACCTAACTGATATATGATAAAGTATTTACGCAAAGTTCCTTAATTATTCTTTTCTTTGGTAGTTCCGACTGGATAAAAATTGCTGTCAATATTTAGAAAGTTAGACATTAATACACCAACAGTAAATAGAATTTAACATAATGAGTAGCAGAATAAAAGTTGTAAAACGCCTCTGAAACACATTCAAAGTAAAGTATCATAAAAGAGTTTACATAACTATCAAAATGAAAATAGCTCTTTCTTACTAAAGTAATTAATTACCAGTAAATTAATAAAAATATTTGCACTGATTGATACAAGACAGTTATCATTCTCAGCTTTGATGAACTTTGCTCAAGACTGTAACAAAATCCTGCCGTAGCATACTGTGAACATAATTTAAGGAAAAGACATTGAAATATTTCAATGTGGTTTTTCAAAATAACCATGTCTTTTTTATGTGTTCTGTGGTTATTCATTGTGAATGCAGCTAAAATACTTCAGAGAGCCTCCTCCACCCTTTTCAGTCACCTTCATACTTAATTATACAGTTTCACCCAGTCATTCAAAAATATATAACACTTTTTATTGTTTTTATTTATCCATTTTTAAATATGAGAAATATGCTGATTCACGAATGAACAAACAATAATGTTGCTAAAAGTAAGAATATCCAGCATTAAAACATGGACTTATAAATGGATGAATATGGCAAAACAGGCCTTGAGGGAGGTATATACTAACCAAGTGTTCTATTTAATACTGTTGATGTAAATAACTCCCAGCCCCACGACTGTGACATATTAAGGATATGCTCCAGGTGTTGCATCATAGATTGGATTCCTCATGGCATGGCGTGGAGAAGTAACTGGAGATTCCTGGGGTAATCCATAGGTGGCACTAAATGCTGCCCTGTAACTATTCTGAGAAGCAGTTGAAAAACGTGATGACGAGCCAAGAGTATCTTGTGATGGAAGCAGAGGAGGATTTTCTCCAAAAGTAGGCTTTAAAACCTCTTTCAAAGAGGCCACACCAAGGGGTCCAGTGACTTCATGTTGACTAAATATTGTAGACACTGAGGTAGCAGCAGCCAATCGCTTGTGCCTGAAAATTTCAAAGGGTTATACAGTATTCGTTGATGTTGCTATGAAAAATTATCCTCGTAACGTCAATGTTATTAAGGTAAATAACTATTGGTAAAGAGATCTTCCGCTTGAAAATATTATCTAAGTTCCTATTATATTCACTAATCAATTAATTATGCACCTTTATATCAAGTTGTTCATCTGACAAGGAAACGTGTAATATAATTACCTGTATTCCTTGGCCTGTCTTGCAATGATCCTCATCTTAGGAATGAATATCAGGGCAAGTATAGTTGATGCCAGAACAAGCAAGGCAACACATGTTGTCGGAGGATCTAGAGTAGGTGGAGCCATGTAACTCATTACTGACCACACTCCCACTAGAGGGCATGACACACAAGAACAAAGCAGAAGCCAACGTCCCTGTATGAAGCAGGCCATGATAATTTTTAGACCAACTAATGCCATATAAACACACATCTCCCTGCCCATGAGCTCGACCCTATCGATTTTCAGAATGTAAATTCTGAAGTCAGTGATTTTGGTTCAGAGGTAAAAGCTTTAACTTTAGAATGCAAATTCTGAAAAGTCTTAGGATCGAGTTGAGTAGTGTTTATTTACACTACCTGCAAATGTTATTATATATTTACTAATTAAATATATATAAACTTCTACAATTTGAGGTCACGTCTTTATTTTTTTAGCAAATTTGGATTTTATGTTAAAATGAGATGGAATAAAGTGTGCACATACATTTCTAAATACTTTTCAATATAGTTTTGGAGCTTTCAGCTATATCAAGAGTCATCTACATTTATATATTCTCGTAATATTCACCATGTATAAGAAGACATTCAATATATTTCTATTGCCAGTGATAAGTACTAAGAGGAGATAATGTAAACTTGGTAAGCTACAATACCGGATTTTGCTCTAATATAATGCTGTGCTGACTGCAGTCAATTAGTATTCACATGATATGATTCCAGACTCAACATCCCAAACAGGAATAAATATACTGCATTATATTCATTGTAGATGAATAACACAAATTTGGCAAAGATTACTTCCACAAATGGTACAGGAGAGAATACATAAGAGTCTCATCTAAACGCATTTACAACTATGGCATTTCGAAGGAACATTTTGTACAAAACTAGAGCTTGAAAAATATCTAATGACAGCATCCATATGGTAGAATAAATGTATGTGTGTGTGTGTGTGTGTGTGCGATTACATAACTGTGCTTATAAGGAAAGAACCCAAAGTTCATATCTTCCCGTCTCCTGAGAGGTTCCATTTTGTACTTAGTGATACTTATCATACCTGTCCTTAAAACTATGGGTTGAGTTAGCATTAACTACCTCCTCGCTTAGCAAATTCCAATTATCAATTACTCTTGCACTAAAAAAGTACTTCCTTACATCCTGCAAAGAAGTTTTCTTACGATGCTTCAAACTATGACCTCTAGTTCTAGAGCCAGCCATATCAAAATATCGATTCCTAACCACTCTATCATAACCATGAGAAAATTTAAACACTGTCATCATATCCCCTCCTCAATCTTCTTGCTTCGAGTGATGGTAAGTCTAATTCCCTCAGCCTCTCATCATGACTGAGATTGCGCATTTCTGGCACCAGTTTTGTGGTATGTCTTTGAACTTATTCAAGCTTAGCTACGTGCTTTTTCAAGTGCGGATTCCAAATGGGGGCTGCACATTCAAGTTTTGGCCTCACATAGGTTACATAAATATTTTTGAACATTTCCTTGTCCATGTGCCTAAAGGCTACCCTTACATTTAATAAGAAAGCATATGCCACCCTCACTATGTCATTTATATGTATTTCTAGAAACAAATCTATCAGAATGTTTACTCCTAGATCTCTCTCATTCTCTGTCTCTTGAAGTGATACTCCTGTCACTGAGTAGTCAAACTTGGGGTTTCTTGCACTTGTACCCATTCTCATTACCTTACATTTTGAAGTATTGAATTTCATTAGCCACTTTTCTGACCACTCATGCAGACTATTTAGATCTTCCTGAAGTTCTCTACCATTGTTCTCATTTCTTACTTTCTTCACAATCTTTGCCCCATCTGCAAACATATTCATGAATGAATTTACAGACTCTGGTAGGTCATTTACATATACAAGGAACAAAAGTGGCCCTAAAACCGAACCCTGTGGAACTCCACTACTAACCCTTCTCCATTCAGACACTGAGTGTCTTACTCTAACCCTCTGTTCCCTTCCTTCTAAGTAAGTTTTTATCCATTCCAAGACATTTCCACCTATTCTAGCCATTGTTTGCAGCTTCTTAATAGGTCTCCCATGTGGGACAGTGTCAAATGCTTTCTGAAAGTCTAGGAATATGCAATCTGCCCAGCCCTCTCTTTCCTGTAAGATTCGGCTTACCTCATCATAAAATTCTAATAAGTTTGTTACTGTTCATCTACCTTCTCTGAAGCCATGTTGTCTCACTGAAAAAAAGTTAAAGGATTCCAAGTGAAGAGAGATATGTTTCCTTAGTACTTTCTCCATAATTTTGTGAACTATGCTGGTCAATGAAACCAGTCTATAGTTTAGAGCCGTATCCCTCCTTCCCTTTTTGAAAATAGGTATTACGTTTGCTTGTTTCCAGCATCTTGGAATCTCCCCTGACTCAGTGATTTTTTTAAATATGATACTTAGTGCCACTGATATTGAATTTGTGCATTTTTTAAGTACATGAGGGGATATATCATCAGTACCTGTAGCTTTATGGAGATCTAACTCCATCAGCGCTTTACATACCTCTGTGGCTGAAAGGTTGATGTTCTCTAATACCAGCTCATGAGCTTCTATCTCTGCAATCTGTGGGGGTGGGGTATTTTCTACTGTGAATACTGACTGAAACTCCTTGTTCAATATTTTGCAGATCTCTTCATCCCTCTCAGTGATGCTTCCATCTGGTCTCTTAAACTGTAAATCCTATTCTTTTACCTTCAGTTTTTGTCTGATAAAGCTGTGGAAAAGCTTGGGATTTTCTTTAGCCTTCCTGGTGATGTCCCTTTCATAGTCTCTCTCTGCCTCTCTTCTTTTACTTTGGTAGTAATTTCTTGCTCTTTTGAAGGTTTCCCAGGCATTTATGTTTTTTCTCCTCCTTTAAATTTTCCAGCATTTGTCTCTCCACTCCTTAGCTCTTTTACACTCATTATTGAACCATTTCTCTCTGGCATGAATTACACCTACTTTGGTGACGGGTATGCAGCAATCTACTTTCCTCCCGTATTTGTCACAAAAGATGCATATTTCTTGTACAGATTTGTGGTAAAATAAGGTCCTTCAGTCAATGACTGCAAAAAGCTTATTCATTTTGATGCAATCTCCTTTTGAATAGTTCCTCCTCATGTCCTCAGTGCCTTTACTCTCAGGCAGAATATCTTCATTGATATACTTTATCAACAACACACAGTGGTCACTCTTTCCAACTGGTGGTTCATACTTCACATTTTCAATATCCAACACGTTATCTGTGAATACTAGATCAAGTAGTGATGGTTCATCCCCACCCCTGGCCCTCGTTGGTTCCAATACATATTGGTATAGGAATTCCCTTGTACGCAATCTAGGAATCTTGCCCCGAATGAATCCTCACCACTGTGTGGGTCAAGGTTTATCCAATCTACCTCTTTTATGATTAAAATCCCCCATAATCAAAATCCAACATTTTTTTCTCCCATGCAATGTTAACAACTAAGTTTATGACTTCAATAATACCTATATGACTTTCCTCATAAACTTTTAGCCTATGTTGGTTCCTTCCTGGGTTATATACAACAGTTACTATGTGTGTATATATATATATATATATATATATATATATATATATATATATATATATATATATATATATATATATATTTATATATATATATATATATATATATATATATCTCACCCAATGTCATTAATTGGTTCCAGGAGAGACGACTTAAGTCGAAAAACGACTTAAATCAAATTAGCTTGTCTTTAGGCTAGCCTAGGCTAGGCTAAGCCAAAAATAACCATTCCTAGTTATTTACTTTATTAATGAATGCAATTTTCAATAATACATGGTTAATAAGAATCTATTTTAAGCTTGCAAACAAATAAATTTTATTTTTTAATACTGCATAGCACAGAAAAAAAAGTACAGGTAATTAAATTTACGAATACAATTTGGTGATGTTTACCGTATATCGCGAATGCTTTATTTATGAATGTGGTTTGCTATGACATGATAAAATAAAAGCCTTTCTTAAGGTTAAACACAAATACAGAAATTATTATCATTTTGCAATAAAAGTAATAATAAAAAAAACTAATTTATTTTAAATTTACCTTGGTAGTTTACATCGCGGATGTAGATGGCTGTGGATCGTCAACATCAACAGCTAACAATGCTAACAATGCTAACAATAGCGGTTTCAAGGGCATGATGAGTGACGACGCCTAACGGTAGATATTGGAACTACTGTACGTATTTTAATAAGATTTTATATGCTTTTATTCTTATTTATCATACAATAACATGATTTTATGTGCTTTTGTTTTTAATTATTGTACAGTAACATGATTTCATGTGCTTTTAATTGTTTTCTAGTGATGTTATGATTCCAATATTTGTAGTGGACAGACGTAAAGTTGCCAACAATGCTAACCTAACGGTATATATTGGAACTACTGTACGTATTTTAATAAGATTTTATATGCTTTTATTCTTATCTATTGTACAATAACATGATTTTATGTGCTTTTGTTTTTATTTACTGTACAGTAACATGATTTCACGTGCTTTTAATGGTTTTCTAGTGATATTATGATTCCAATATTTGCAGCGGACAGATGTAAAGTTGATTATAATGACGTGAACTTTATTTTTATTTTATTTTTTATTTTTCCTTATATTTTTTTGAAAACCGACGTAGAATCGAGAACGACTTAACTCGAAATGACCTAAGCCGAGGTATATATATATATATATATATATATATATATATATATATATATATATATATATATATATATATATATATATATATTATATATATATATATATATATATATATATATATATACAGTGCTCCCTTGTTTTTCGCGGGGGTTCGGTTGCGGGAACAGCCGTGAATGGAGAAAATCTGCAAAGTAGGAGCACCATATTTAATACAGGTATTTTACATTTATTTTTACCTTTACTGTATAAACCCTCCCTGCACTGTTAATAACTCGCCCTTTACTTTATTAATAACAGCAAGCAAGCATAAATTTATATGAACGTGATATTATGAAGACTGAAAAAAAAGCATTATGAACAAACAGCAAACAAACTTTCGATATAATATCGTCAGGGAAATAGAGTGCAGAGAATATATATATTTCATTTAAGTTTCCCATGTACAGTACAATATATGTTTTCTTTGTAACGAATTGTATACGTTTTCTTTTTTTCTCAGTAGACTTTGTTTACGTTAAGAGTTTGTGCAGCATGGTCGATATGTAAAGAAGATAGAATAATGTTTAGAACCAAGGAACATTAATAATACTATAATGTTGAAAATTAGATAATCCCCCAAAATGGTGAGTAAATAAATATTTTATGAGTAAGATTTTGTGCCTGAATAGTGATAAGCATCAGCTGATACGGAAGCAGCAAAACGTTTTTGTTAGAGGCTCGTTCTCCTGCATCTTCCTCCTCTTCTACCGCTTAATGCGATCACATATCATGAAGAGAATTGACAAAAAGCATTAAGAACAAACAGCAAACAAACTTGCGATATAATATCATCAGGGAAATAACATGCGAGGGTTTATTAGCTGATACAGAAGTGCCAAAATGTTTGCAGATAGAGGTTCGTTCTTCCACATTCTCCTCCTCTTCTACCGCTTAATGCGATCGAATATTATGAAGAAAATTGAAAAAAAGCATTAAGAACAAACAGCAAACAAACTTTCAATATAAAATCATCAGGAAAATAGCGTGCGAGGGTGTATCAGCTGATACGGAAGCGCCAAAACGTTTGCAAATAGAGGTTCATTCTCCCGCATCCTCATCCTTTTCTACTGCTTAATGCCATCGAATATTATGAAGAGAATTGAAAGAAGCATTAAGAACAAACAGCAAACAAAGTTTCAATATAATATTGTCAGGGAAATAGCATGCGAGAGTGTATCAGCTGATACGGAAGCGCCAAAACGTTTGCAGATAGAGGTTCATTCTCCTGCATCCTCCTCCTCTTCTACAGCTTAATGCGATCGGATATCATGAAGAGAATTGAAAAAAGCATTAAGAACAAACAGCAAACAAACTTTCGATATAATATCGTCAGGGAAATAACGTGTAGATAATATATATATTTCATTTAAGTTTCCCATGTACACTATGATATACATTTTCTTTGTAACGAATTGTATAGTTTTCTTTTTCTCTCAGCTGACTTTGTTTACATTAAGATTTCGTGCAGCATGGTTGATATGTAAAGAAGATAGAATAATGTTTAGAATGAAGCAATATTAATAATACTATAATCTTGAAAAAATACGAAATTCGAAAATAACGCCCATGCAAAAAAAAAAAAAAATTTCATTTTAGTAAAAAATCGACAGCCTCAGAGGCACTTTTCCGCCATGCCCCTCCTCTTCTAGCACTTAATGCGATTGGATATTATGAAGATAATGGAAAAAAGCATTACGAACAAACAGCAAACAAACTCTCGATATAATATCGTCAGGGAAATAGCATGTCATGGTGCATCAGTTGATACGAAAGTGGCAAAATGTTTGCATATAGAAGTTTGTTCTCCCGCATCCTCCTCCTCATCTACCGCTTGATGCAATCGAATATTATGAAGATAATTGAAAAAAAGCATTAAGGATAAACAGCAAACAAACTTTCGATATACAGTAATCCCTCGCTCTATCGCGATTCACCTATTGCGAATTCATTGTATCTTAATTTATTTTGGCCAATTTTTTTTTCCAAGATGATTATGACACCAGGATGGGCCAAAAATGATAAAATAAAACAGCCTTTATCAGGCTGTAAAGAGAAACAGAGATGGAGAGTGTAATGACCTGTCAGATGTGAAGGGATTATAAAAGGTTTGTAATGAATATCCAGCTCTCTGTTGGGTTTTAATATACCTCTGCATTACTTTCATGATGTCTATTCCAATAATTCTCCTTAGATCTTATTATTATTGTTATTGTTATTATTATTATTATTATTATAATTATTATTATTATTATTATTATTATTATTGTTATTATTATTATTATTATTATTATTATTATTATTATTATTGGAACAATAATTTTCCTTTGATGATGATTGTGGAGATTATTATCATTATTATTATTATTATGATTTTTATTATTATTATTATTATTACTATTATTATTATTATTATTATTATTATTAAGGGCTCATCATTGTTTGTACATCTGTTGGTTTATTTACTTTAATAACTCTGTACAATGCCCCTCCCTTGTTGGCTGGGACAAAGAGAGTGTGGGGGGTTGGATAGAATAGAATGTTGGAGAGAGAGAGAGACATCTTTAATTAACTCTTCTTCATTCAACGAAAACTACATTATTTATTGTAAAAATAATGGTTTAATTACAAATTCGTAAGAATAATGAAATTAATAATAATAATAATAATAATAGTAATAATAATAATAACAATAATAATAATCTCCACAAGCACCATCAAAGGAAAATTATTGTTAAAAATAATAATAATAATAATAATAATAATATTAATAAAAATAATAATAATAATAATAATAATAATAATAATAATAATAATAATAATAATAATAATAATAATAATAATAATAATAATAATAATATCTAAGGAGAATTTTTGGAATAGACATCATAAAAGTAATGCAGAGGTATATTAAAACCCAGCAGAGAGCTGGATATTCATTACACATCTTTTATAATCCCTTCACATCTGACAGGTCATTACAAGGGTGATAATAAAGTTTCAAAAATTCATGATCAAACCAGAACTCGTAATGGATAATGGATTTAAGCTTGATATATTTAGGTTCAGAAGGGAAATTAGTGAAAATTGGCTTGGTAAGACCGTAGATTCCTAGTAGGATAATAAATGCCAATATATATATATATATATATATATATATATATATATATATATATATATATATATATATATATATATATATATATATATATATATATATATATACGTAATCCTCTTTGTACTCGTGGTAGAAGTGTAAAAAAAAAAAAACAGGGAAAAATTTTTTTTTAAGGTGTTCCTACTTGGCGAAAATTCACCTATCGCGACCGGTCCCGCAACCGAACCCTCGCGATAAAAGAGGGATTACTGTAATATCAGAAGGGAAATAGCGTGCAAGGATGTATCAGCTGATACAGAAGTGGCGAAACGTTTGCTGATAGAGGTTCGTTCTCCCGCATGCTTCTCTTCTTCTACCGCTTGATCCAAACGGATATTATAAAAATAATGGAAAAAAAGCATTGAGAACAAACAGGAAACAAACTTGTGATATAATATTTTCAGGGAAATAGCGTGCAAGGGTGCATCAGCTGATACAGAGGTGGCCAAACCTTTGCAGATAAAGGTTCGTTCTCTTGCATCCTCATCCTCTTCCGCCGCTTAATGCGATCGAATATTATGAAGAGAATTTTAAAAAAGCATTAAGAACAAAGAGCAAACAAACTTTCAATATAATATCGTCAGGGAAATAGCGTGCGAGGGTGTATCAACTGATACGGAAGCGGCAAAACGTTTGCAGATAGAGGTTCTCTCTCCCGCATCCTCCTCCTCTTCTACCGCATAATGCGATCGAATATTATGAAGAGAATTGAAAAAAGGATTAAGAACAAACAGCAAACTACTTTCGATATAATATCGTCAGGGAAATAATGTGTAGAGAATATATATATTTCATTTAAGTTTCCCATGTACAGTATGATACACATTTTCTTTGTAACGAATTGTATAGTTTTCATTTTCTCTCAGCTGACTTTGTTTACATTAAGATTTCATGCAGCATGATTGATATGTAAAGAAGATAGAATAATGTTTAGAATGAAGGTATATGAATAATACTATAATCTTGAAAATTAGATAAATCCCAAATAGGGTGAGTGCATGAACATTTTATGAGTAAGATATTGTGCCTGAATAGTGATAAGCCTCAGCTGACACGGATTCGGCAACTCGTTTGTAGATAGTGGTTTGCTCTCCCGCATCCTCCTCCTCTTCTACTGCTTAATGTGATCCAATATTATGAAGAGAATTGAAAAAAAGCATTAAGAACAAGCAGCTACTTTCGATATAATATAGTCAGGGAAATAGCGTGCGAGGGTACATCAGCTGATACAGAAGCGGCAAAACGTTTGCAGATAGAGGTTTGTTCTCCCGCATCCTCCTCCTCTTCTACCGCTTATTATGAAGAAAATTGAAAAAAAGGATTAAGAACAAACAGCAAACAAACTTGCGATATAATATCGTCAGGGATATAGCATGCGAGGGTGTATCAGCTAAAA